>JAUMHJ010000011.1:14483675-14509932 GCA_032361105.1 Microctenopoma lineatum | reverse complement strand
GGACCCTCGGCCGTGGAGCGGGACCGCGGCGCTTCAGGCCGAGCAGGCAAGAAAGAAACACGACAAACAGAAACTGCTTAGTGGCTCCTGTAGGTGTTTCAGGGGTCGTGACCTCAGAGTCACGTCGGAGTCAAAGCACCGTCACACAGACATGTAAACGGCGACGTTCTGCGAGCCAACCTACCGTCCTGTATGACGTTCAGTAGAGAAGCCGAGGCGTCAGCAGGAAAACCACACTCGCCACAGATGCCCGCATTAAAGCGAGATGCGTCTCAGGTAGAATAATAAATAAATAATGTTATTCAATAAGAAGACCGATATTCAATAGCTGACAGCGGCTCAGCTCTTAAATGGAGGAGACACGCGGGGACAGTGCTGCACGCAGCTTTCCACAGGGCCGGAGACGTGCAGGGGCACCGCCCCCCCAGGGATCCCCCTGCTCCTTCTACTAGATAGAATTATTATTTCAGATAATTAAATATTATGCTATAATCACGTTTCTCCACCTGAAAGTGTCACATTATTCAACTCAAAGATGGTTATTGGTTGTTTGTTCATGTTGTGTCAGATCATCATCAGCTAAAGTCGTTACATCATGACTGTAGCAGCAGATCATCGATCGCTGGCTGTCTGGACGGACGGACGAGTGGACAGTGCATCACTGCGTTTCCACGGCGATTGTGCTCATGTTTGTGTGCTGTGTGCCTCCTCTGCTGAGGCCCAGCGCGTCTCAGGACTCTACATAATGGATGAATTCTCTGCAGCAGGCAGAACAGACCAAGCTGGACTCCTTTCAAAACGCCTCGAACACCTATTTATACAGAGAGCTGGAAGGACTTCAGGAGCAGGAGGAGGAGGAGGAGGAGGAGGAGCAGGGGCCGCTCCCACTGCCTGAGCACCACCCAGGTCCATGTTTACATGTGAAAGCCAAGAGACTCGGCCAACAACTGAATCTGACGTCGAGCTAATGCTGAAAAAATCAGTCTCACAACCTACAACCTGCTCGTGGAGCGGACGCCGCTCAGCTTCCTCATGTCCTGTGACACCAGGAGAGACACCAGCCGAGTCCTCACAGGCCGGACTCAGCACATTAATCCTCGCTGAGCTCGGTTCTGTCCAGATTTGTCTCTCCAGGCGCCGCTTCAGTTAATTTCCTCCTATAGGACGAGAAGGTTTCTCCTCTGCTCTCAGGCTGATTCGCCCGTCATCAGCATTAAACATCTGTTTCCTCTGCTCCACCCACAGAGGTTCCTTTGCACTTGCTGCTGGTGTCAATTAAACCTGCTTTTCCTCCCGTATTCCTGAAGCTGTACAGATATGTGTCACTTTCCAGGCTCCTCGTGGTCCAAGCTTTAAACAAAAGGCTTGATTGTGAAGCTGCAGACATCCACCACACACCTTTCTATAAACTGCATCTGTTGGGACCCAGAAGCAACGAAAGTGGTTTCCAAAAACCTAAAGTGTCATCTCATTCCCTCTCTATCGATCCAAACCAAGCAGCTTTTCACTGAGGAGGGAGGAAACAAACAACGTGCATCAGAAAATAATGAAGGCGCATAAAAGGATTGGCACGCTAATCTGAATCATTTATTCCAGAGGCGCGTCACTGACAGTCGGCAGCCGAGCTGTCGTCAGAGCCTCGTTTCTTTAATTTCACATCAGAGTGTGGAGTCACAGAACCCGTGAGATTTGTCAACGGGTCTGATTAGAGGAGGAGAAAAGGCATGAAGGAGATTTAATGAGCAGCACAGTGTTCATTTGTGACACACAGCAGTGAACTCGGCTGGAGGTTCTGGTGCCTGATGTTGTGTCAGAGCAGGAGACACTTTCTGGTTCAGGGTTTCTACATTGCAGGTATTAAAGGAAACTTTACTGACAGCGTCACCGAGTTCTCATGCGTTTAAAGACTTTCAGAACGAAGGTTCGTGGCGCCGAGTGCCTCTAAAGTAAAAAGTTCCTGTCCACTTTGTAGAAGCCGGAACTCTGTGTGATTTCTGGAAAATGATAGAAAATGATGTTTTGGAGCTGGAATGCAGCAGAAATGCCCCCCACCCCCGACCTCCCCCGCACTACGTCGACACGCACAATCTATGCGGCGTAAACCACGACCGTGGGACTTGATCCACATCAAAGAGAACACTGAGCCCAGAGGCAGAAGGAAGGAGGAACACACACACACACACACACACATTACTGGTTCAGTCTAATGACCTTTAGCCCCCTGTAGTCTTCATGCACACGGACAGGACCATCTTCTCTGCAGCCTCGCCTCATCTCTCTTTCCCTCCATCTCCTCCCGTTGCTGGATAAGTGGAGACACAAACCCCGGCTGGAAATTGTTCCAGACTCAGACGTAACCAGGTTGTGCTGCTTGTAAAACCGCTGGTAGAAGTTCAGCAGGCGACAAGAAACACACAGAGACCGCTACCATCTCTCTGGTCCTCAAAGTGACTCACAGACGGAGACACATGGCGTGGAGGTTCAAATGGACCTGCACAGATCTGCACAGACCTGCACGGACCTGCACGGGCAGGGAACCTGTTTCCTGCTGACGGGTTGGTCGTCTCCAAGCGTCCGTCCTGTGACAGACGGTGGAGACATGCAGGCTGCACCGCGCCTCTTGCCCAGTGGCTGTCTCAAAGCATTGTGGGAAATATAGCGAAGTGGAGAAGGACAGTTATAAAATGAAAAAGTAAACTTTTTAAAAAGCCAGACCTATGCTCTGCCGTGGGACGGGTCCGTTAGTCGGAGGTGAGAGCTGAAATGATTTCATACATTACAGGTCAGAACGTGTTAAGGACACATCGCGGTGTCCTGACAGGCTGTCTGACGTCCCAACCACAGCCCAAATTGCTGCTGACGTTCAGGTTGACGGGAGAAAATAAACTTCGCTGTAGTTCAGCCACACTGAGCTGAATGTGTTTCTGAGAGCAGGCGGTTCCACAGGTAGAAAGAACCTGTCTGAACCGGAACCACACATCATCAGAGACTTCGCCGAGGTCACACGTTAGCACAGCCAAACCCCCCCCCCCCGCATGCCTGCTTTCTAGTCCAATCCCGTGTTCGGCTGGAGTGCCCTCCTGGTGTTGTTCGGGCTGATTGTTACAGGGAGGAAGAGGAAAGAATGTTATTTATTTTCTGATTACATTTTTAATTCCCTTATTTTGGGGAAAACAAGCTGCAACAAGAAACGCATCACAGTTTAATTCCCTGTGACTCCTGTGAACTGTGAAATCCGTAGGCTAAGAGTTCAGAGCGAAGACGCGAGGAGGGAGCGGAGGAAGAGGAGGGTGAGAAATTAATTATTTGGCTGCGGCGCCACGGTTCATTTGGCCCAGAGAAGAGTGTGCGGGGAGCCAGCGGTCGGCCGAGAGACAAAGACAAATCATTTTCATAAGCACCTGCGCCGCCGCGTTCAACTAATTCAGCTGACATCAGCCGAAAGCCTGAACCAGGAGGCGGAGAGAGGCCTCCACAGAAGAGGGGAGCGGGGTCCACTATTCACGTCCACCAGCGAGATACCAGCAGCAGCTGTCAGTCATCCCGTCGACCTTCGCTGCGGCGCCGCGGCCCGTCTCCACGGCCGGAGGAAGAGGTAAATACATTGAGAGCAGGACTCAAAGGGGCTCTGGAGACACATCAAGCTGGACAAGTGGCTAATTTATGGACCTCTGTGGGAAAGTGTAATTAAGGTTTGGTGATACACAGTCAGAGGCAGCGATATCTCAGGTGCACCTGGGAACAATTGCCGCGCGAGTGTGAGTACAGTAAATGACAAAGGCAGCTGAGAATCATTGTTTTCACCGAGACGCAGGGCGCTGGTTCTGGTTCAGCAGAAACCCGGTTTCCAGCGTGAAAGGTGGCGAATGAATTATTGATGCCGTGTGTGCTGAGGTACCGCTGGTTAATATTATAAAACAACGTGTCCGGCGCGTGTGCAGCTCGTCCTTCAGCTGAACGCCTTCCCGTCCAGAACCACTGTGGTACGAGGTCAGTGGTCGTGTAGGAGGAGGGGACAGAAAAAAGAGCTTCCCAGCAGCTGAAAGCTGACAGATTACATCACACTTCTCTGCCAACGGCCCTGGCAGGAAGCCACACGCCGTTTGGACGACTGTTCCCACTGCAGCTACCTGGCGGTAAACACGTGAAACCTGGTGTTATTAAAGGCAAACTGGGTCGTCTGCAAAACGTTCTGCTCTGTAAGTACAAAGCAGAAGAGCTGCTCATGAACTCTGCTGCTGACACCTGCAGCGCCCCTGCGCTCCGCAGCCCCTCCCCCTCCATATAACGTAGTTCAGTGTCTGAACTGGCCATCAGGAGGTCGCCAAGTTCACTGGCTCTGTAGCAGCGCCACCGCTGGACTGCTGCCACAGCAGCGCTGCGTGTCAGCTGCTGAAGCCGCGGCCTGATTTACAGATTTCCAATACACCAGTAACACTCTGAGCTGTGCCGAGAGACTGTTGCAGCCACAACTCTGCATCAGCAACCTTCAGCTCCCGGGAACACCTGAGCCGAGGAGGAGAAAACCAGAACACGTCACCACGCTGCAGCGCAGAGACAAACTCTTTGAATGTTATGCTGATTTAAAACCGTGGTGAAAAAACTGATCGTCTGAATCTTTCAAATCAAAACCACACTTCAGGTGATCGAGAGGAGAAGACAACGGTAGAAACCACTTCCCTGAACATCCCGGTTCCAGAGAAGAAGAAATTACCACCTTGATCCATGTGACTGTAGTTTAGTGTAAATGTACATTTACTTTCAGCGCTGTCCCAGTTTCCCTGCTGCTGCCTCTTCTGTTTTATCCGCTCACTAACTCTGAGATGCTCAGGACAGAACGACAGCACTGTTCCAGTCAACGGGGATTCAAATTAGGGGCTAAATTGACCGTCCAGAGTCCCGACTTCAGCACAGGCCTGCCGGTGTGCCGCTCCAGAGCCACTGCCAGACCAATTAGAGGCGGAGAAGGGAGTGTGTGTGTGTGTGTGTGTGTGTGTGCCTGAGGTTGCTTCGGTTTTAATTACACAGTAAAATGATGGTGAACGTCCCTTAAGAGACTCGCTGCAGTTTCACGGTGGCGGAGCCCCACTGGCCTACGAGCAGCACGAGGCGGAGGAGGAGTTGCTGATTCTCCGTTTAGACGTAATGGGTAAAGATGTCACCAAGGACACAGTACACATTTGTTTTATCTACTTAACCTTTGTTTAACTGTCTCGTCCTCCTGAGATTAATGTGCTGTTCAGGGGAGACTGAGCGAGGCCAAGAGAGCAAAACCACGAGAGACATTAGAGCTGAAGACGGGCCGTAAAAAAACCCCACAGAAGCTGGAGTGAGACTCAAAGTGGTTTACACCTGCAGCTGCAGATGTTTTAAGGAGCTCTCAGCGTGCTGATGTCCTCTGACCTCATGACACTCTGAAGACAGCGTCTCTGTGTCGTCCTCCTGCTCCTCCTCTCGCCCCGTGGTGCAGTTTATCTTGTGAATCAGCAGACGTTCATTCCTTAAAGCTGCTTTTTTTTTCTCTTGGACCTTTCAGCTCCAATCTCCAGCCAAAGCTGATCCCAGCACTCTAGTGACATTAGCACTAAGCCTCCGTCTTAATGCCTGAAAGAAGCTGGAATCAAAAGTGGAGCAGCCATCAAGGAGCCGCGGTGACCTTCAAACTCTCTTCGGAGAACAGAGACGCCAGGATGCCAGGAACAAACAAGGCTCTGCCTGCACCCAACGAGGTGATTAGGAAGCACAAACGGCCCGCTGGATGTTTAGGGTGAGCAGAGGGCTGATGGAGGAGCGCAGCTCCACCTGAACACTGTTCATCTGCAGCAGCAGCTTCATCAGCTTCCCTCCCAGAAGCTGAAGCACCTGTGCAGACGGCAGCACGACGAACGCCCCGCGTCAGAAAGAACGTCTGCCCGAGTTTTACGGCCGCTGTGCAAAAGGATGAATTATTCAAAGTGCTGCTATTAACATTTGTAACTAGCCGTAGCTGGAAGGAGACGTCCCACCGAGGGTGATCTGGGCAACCTTTGCTCGGGCAGATGGCTGCAGGAAGTCGTTGCTCACACGTTGGGATCGTAGAAATGATTAGCATTAAAAAGCAGAAGCTGCTGTGTCTGTATGTTCCGACTCGTTATCTGAAATCATTGGGAAGCAGAAAGCGTGGGGTCGGGTCGTTCCTCCGTCTGCCGCTCCACGTTTGGGAGGAGGCCAAGTGTAATATTTTGCTTTCGTCAGCCCTCAAAAAGCTGAGTCATGTTGACTCATCTCTTTCTCTGCCTCTGATCTGCTTTTTCAACTATTCCAAAGACAAACAAACACTCATTAGATTCACATTTGTTGAGCTCCAGATAACAGTGAGCAACGTCTGCTGTGAATCCCTGCTCTGTGCTGCGGCTAATTAAAACTCGCTCTTTGCCACGTTTCACTTTGAATGCACTAAAGTTACGGACTGAATATTTACACGTCCTGCAGCTGCACAGAGTCTGTTTTCATCTCTTTGGTCAAATCCAACTACAGCTGCTGTTTACAGTCGGATCTGCTTCTGCATCACATCCCACATACGATGCTACAGGTACGACGTGAAGCGCGTTTTCCCGGCTGTGCAGACAGGAGGAGAGGACGCGCCGTCATTATTCAGGTGCACAGACAAACGGAGTCGACTACGGCACAGTCAGCTGAGTCACTTTATAATTATCAAACCGTCCGAGTGGCAGCTCTCACTGCGCTCGTTAGAAAGTCGATGGAGACAGGTTCCCCGCTCGCTCGCTGATGAATCGAAGGCGATCCATCACAGGTCCCCGAGCGCTGCCGAGACCACCATCGATTGCGCTTCGACGTTGAAATATCTGTTGTGACGTCCACATCCTCGGCTGAGTGACGGACGGACAAAGGACCAGGCACGTGTGGCCGTCGACTCGTTACCGTCCACCAGAAGGTGACAGTGACACTTTCACCGTGTTGTCGGTCGAGTTCTTGTTTTCTGCTTTAATATGAGGTCAGTGACCTTCAGCAGACTCCAGCAGGGTAACGGTGATGCCAACGAGCCCAACACTTCTATGGAAACTAATGACTAACGTATCAGCAGCAGGTAATAATTCATTACTAACGTCACCGTGTAGCAGCTGCACAAATAGACACAAATAAAAGCTGCGTGTGCGTCAACCGCTAAACTAAAGAAGTGGCACGACGGAGCCTGAAACTAAATCAAAGAACAGACGAGCGGATCAAATGATGCGTGAGAACCAACGAGAGGAAGAGCAGAGCGGGTTTCCATCTCTCCCCAAACACCCCCACCCTCTCTCCACCCAGCATCTCTGTGGTTCTCGTAAAAGAACAGAACTGACGAACTGTCTCTCTGTGCCCTGTGGGACTTTTAAAAGCCTCCAGTCTGATGAGGTCTAGGCTGCGATTGATTGTTAATTTTAGCCCTCGGAGTCTGAGAGAAACGCAGGAGCGCAGTAAATGACGGGGAGTGATGGTGGTGCAGGTAGGCGGATGGTGGAGAGCGCTAATCATTTCAGATGGCTCGCGTTGTGCAGCACGCCTCCCAGGATGCAGCGGGATAAATGTGACCTGTTGCTCAGCGACGTGGATCCTACACACAGAACTGGGTGGTCTGTACACAAATAGCAAATATCTGTGTTCAGCTAAAAGCTGGGGTGAAGTGCAGGAGCACAGCTCAGTGGGACAACGAGCATTGTGGGTAATGATCGTGAGCTTCCAGGCACGTGCAGCGTAGAAACTAAACTTCATCACGGTGCTCCTGCTGCAGGACAAATAACCCACAACCACAGTCCAGATGTTTGAGTTCTGTGAGGTGAAAGGTTTCCGTGGAAAACCAGACGTATGGACTGTGTGTGACGCCGTTTTACGCCCCACACCTGAAGTCAAATGAAAGATCAGTCTGATTCCAGCGTGTTTGACGGGGTGCGTGACTTCTGGAGCGGTTTAATCCTTTAAAGCCTTTTGTCTGACGCTGACACATGTACAATAACTGATTAATATCCCTGACACAGAAACAAACCATGGACAGAAGCATGACTGCAGCATGAGCACGGCCTGTCTGAGGTTAAACTGGGGGGTTTATTGAATTCAGTCCCGTCCACTACAAACACCGCTCATCGTCTCTTTGAGGAACCAAGCTCGTCCTCGTCCTCTGTCAACATGTTGGAAACACGAGGATGACAAATTAACTCCAGCGAGTCATCCACTAATTTATTCAAATCATCACCAGCCCTTCCGACTACTGGAAGATCCAATAAGACGGAGTCGATCAGCCTTCCTGCCGTGGGCCAACAATAATCTGTGGGATTTTGACATCCCCAACATCAGGTTGTGGAGCAGGTTCCCTGTGGAATAGGTTTGACACAGCACATGTTCTTTAATCCAAATCAGCGGAGAGCAGCAGGAGGGAAAGTGTTTGCAGCCCAGGAGGTCACAGCATGAATTAAAGTGCTGGGGCAATGTTAATGCCATCACCGCTCATTAAACTCCAGAGAAAATCATGTTTGTGTTTTTCTTTCTATCACGTAAATCCAGAAATGAAACAAACACAGCACCAGAAGAAGGTGATTCTGAAACTCTCCACAAACGAAGACTGAAGCCTCAGGGAGGATTAGATTCAGCATTTTGTTCCAGTGATTGAATGTGAATAGACGGATGTGTGTTCACCTCCACGGAACAGAAGGTGCCTCTCCTTCAGGTACGAGCTCCTCATTCTGCGTTGGCTGCCCTGAATCATTCTCCTCAAGCATCAACCAAATGCCAGTAACACAGACAAAGCAACTATACAGAACTGAGGATGTTTTCCTGCTAGCAGGTTTCAGCTTCCTGCAAGTTTGTTCATTTGTATTTCTCTTGAGGAAAAGGAATTCCAGAAAGGAGAATACTTGTTAGTAGAGTCAGTTCATTGCTGTGTTCGGGCTTCTCGTTGGATTTACTGCACTTGAAATGCTCTAATTACCATGATCGCACCTTGCACTTGTCAGACTCAGGCATACAGTGACTTCTTCACTCACTAACAGCGGCTGATAGTTGCTTCCAATTATAGAGAAGAATGGTGTGAATGGCGGGCGCCAACTATGCACTACGGATTGAGATTTTAAGAGTCTTACTGGCACCAAGCTTATCTCTAACCTAATCCAATTACAATAACCAACAGCCCAGTCATAAGGCTGTCAGGACTGTAAGCCTATTACAATAGATCCTGCTCCCTCAGATTGGTGGGGGGTGGGGGTGGGGGTGGGGAAGGAGGGGGAGAGAATAATTGCCTTCGGATATGAGAGAGAGAGAGAGTTGAGTGAGTCAGTGATATTCAGAGTAAGAGGAAACACATGGACTTTTGAAAAGTGACTGTGCAGGACTGTTTATTGTAATCTGCACTAATATTTTTAATAATGGCATTTTTCAGAAACAGAAAACATTCTGCCCCTTGGATAAAATCGATGCTCCACCTTGCTGTTCCACCCATATCACAACCCCAGCTGCTTACTCACACCCCTGTCGACTGGGAGAACAGAATCCCTCCGAACGTGTTTCTGGATTTGCGGTGTCCCTCAGGGTTCAATTCTAGATCCTCAACACTTTCACAAACCAGAGAAACTTCTTTTTTGGGGACTGGAGCCAAATGATTAATCTAAATGTTAATGAATCAAAAAGAAAAAAGGTCAGTTCTTAGTTCCCTCATTATACCGTCGAAGCCATCCAATACCAATACCATGAAGTAAATCCAATCCTAATGTGAGTAGTTCTTCTCCTCTGGTTCTTATCCTAGAAAACAACACATGAGTTCAGGATAAACAGAACTCTCAACACTAACTCTGCGTCATAAATCTCTACAAAATATGATAAATAGTGTTTGAGAATCGATGCAGTGTCACAAAAGACAGTATCTGGGTGTTAGAGCTAATGATAATCCTCCGCTTCACTTTCTCCTGCCTACGTGTGGAGTGCATGGTAATTCCGGCCAGGACGCCAAATTCCCCGATGATGAGCTTTTTCCCTTCGTGTGCTGTGTTTTCGCCTTATTGCTCTGTTTAACGTTCCGGAGACGTATGAGTCAGTCTGAGCTTTACAGCGCACGAGCATTTGTTTCATATCTCCTGCACAGAATTCATTTTTAAGCTGCTTTTGTGCTGTTTGTTTGTTGTAAAACACAGCGACACTTTGTGTTAATAGAGCTCTATAAATAAACTCCACGTGACGGGGGAGAGAGAGAGAGAGGGAGGGAACAAAGGAACGCAGACAGGAGGCTGAGTATGAGTGGCACAGGCAGAGTGACAGCCAGTCTGATAAACACACACACACACTCGCTCTCTCTCTAATCCTGGTTGACAATCTTTATCCCCAGACCTCTTAGAGACCCTCCATCACACAGAGGTTACATCAGAAAGCTGTCAACCTTCAACATACCAATTTCAGGCCTGGGATGCTGCCTCTCGCGTACATGCACACAGAAAGTGCACATTATACATAAAAGCTTTCCACACTCACACAGAAATAACTCCGCGCGGGCCGACACACACACACACACACACACACAGCTCACAGGGGTTAATGGCATGTAATCAATCCTATCAAGCCTCTCTCGCGCAGACAAGAGCCGCCACTTCAGACCGTCACGTGCTACGGAGCCGTGCGGACGACACCAACATTTTAAAGCACCGCAGGCGTGAAGCTGCCCAGCCCCGTCCCACAATGCACCTGTGTACAGGCATTCTGTTTCGTCCAGTCATTAACCTCCCAGCGGCTCTGCTGAGCTGCTCGTAGCTTCTCTGAACTGGACTCAGAGACAATCTGACAAAGAGCTGCCATTAGAGCAGAGACAATTACAGCAATTATCTCAACTACTAAAGGTTTGGTCACATGTGCCTGATCGCAGCTATTTAGCGTTTATGTAAAAGACATGTCAACAGAGTTCATTAGGATGTCAAACCCTGCCGATTTAATGAATCTGCATGAAAACCAAACAAACGGCTGCACATACTTGTTCAACCTGCATGAAGGTGATTATTATTCTGGCCAAACACAACATGCACAAAGTGCTGTGCAGACACACTCTTTTAATCCGCCTCACTCGTGATGCTGCGCTCACTAACGGATCTGTAATTTCTACATTGTGCGAACATCTGAGGTTTGTAGATACGGACTTCGATTTTTCTGCACGACGAGTAAAAGCGGATCAATTTCTCAACAGGGACACAAATCAGCACAGAGCAGGAAAACTCCACGTCTCTAGCTGCAGGTCTGCGCTGGCAGAGGCTCTGATCATCTTTAGCTTCTGTCTGCGACACAAACCATTTACACGGGATGATATGGGACATTTTGACGGAAGCGAATGACTCTAAAAGTCATAAAATACCAACTATGTTTTATGGGTATTGAACAACTTCAAGTAATTATCTTTTTTGCCCTCAAATAGCTTTTCTGCAGCTCGCGAACAGAGCGTGTGCAGAGTTTAGAGTGAGTGATGAGTTCCTCTTGTATAAGCAGCACTTAGCTTCTCTGAACAAAGGGTCTGTCGGCTGCAGGTGAAAACCTAAACCCTGAAGTGATCTGTGCGTGTGAACTCTTTCTTTATGTCCTGTGGAGTGCCAGGATGGCTTGTTATTAGGCCTCCAGGAAAGCTCAATCACTCCTAATGGGCTGAGTGACTGGTGAAATTAGCTGTGGTGATGAAGTGCGTTCTGTAAAACCTCAGAGGACGTCAACAAGCTGAACATCCTGACACACGTCCCCGTGTGTGGCTCACACTTCAGGACAAATCCAGGTTCAACGCTTCGGTTGTGTGGGAGGAGAAATCTTTGGTGCAAACTCGTATCCATGACAACTAATAGTCTGTAGTCTCGTTAACAGCGATGACAGCGGCAGACGTTCTGTGCGTCGTGTTGATGATTCTCTCACCGTCGGACAAACTGGGGATGAAGTCAGTTCAAAGCCTCGTCCAACAGTGACAACAAATGGAGATGATTGGCTGAAGTCAGGTGCTGCGTGTGGTGCTGCGCTAACGGAGCGTAGTCCAACAACGTGGGTGGATTTCCTGTGCTGTGAGAACATAACCCCAGGTCGTAGCATTTTCACACAACACCTCTAAACGCTGAGGGAAAGCAGCCCGAGGCCTGGAGAGAAAAACCTGTTCAAAGAGGGAAAACATCCTCGGTGAGCGAACATCTGAAACAGCTTTGATCAAGCTACTTTCCCCAACGTCTGACGTCTGACTCCAGAGCATTTGGAAGAGTTGATATCAAATCTTTCTCTTCGCTGACAAAAATCTGCGAATCACTGGAAAGTTTAGCTGTGAATTAAACTTCTGAGAGATGAAGAGACCGGATTTCTGTGACACATTTAGAGCTGGATTCAAAGAACCAGTGTGTGTGTGTGTGTTTCTGCAAGAAGCTTACTTCCTGTCTTGGAGTGTGTCCAAACCCCCTACCTCTACAGTTTGGCTCTCACCCCAGTCGGCCCGCTTATTATCCCAGCAGCGGAACCCATGACAAAGTAGAACCAATGGGCTTTATTTAAATGTATTTCATTAGTTTAGATGAATAGGAAGAAGGAACCTGTCTGCGGGCCGCTGGAACCAACTGGCTAAAACATAAGCACCTTTTTGTTATTGGAGGGGGCTGAAAGCTCACGTTAAACTCAGCGTTACCTCACTCGCCCTCAGTCCCTCTCTGTAACACACACACACACACGGGCCTGGCTCGCAGCCATGATCAGGACAAAGAGCTGTAGGACATTTGTACCGATGCAGGGGCGGGTCTGTGCATACTGCGCCGTGCGTTCACACACACACACACACACACACACACACACACACACACACACACACAGCTGAAGCAGCACAGATAACAGCTAAAGCGGCGGCACTGAAAAGGTAATCAGGTCTGTTCAGCCGTGCAGAGCGTGAGGGAACTTCAGCTGAAAAGTTTGATTTTCACTTGGAGCTCGGCGTCCCTGCTGGGAGCTGCAGGTTTTTTTCTAACACATTTACGTTCAGCAGCAACGTATAAGATCTGGTGAGGATGTTCCACTGAGACGCGCGCAACGTGTTCTTCTGCAGCGGAGACACTAATAACCGCCGTGACAGTGAGAGCCCGTTGCTCTACAGCAGAAGAAGAGGGAAAATAAATAAAAGGAGGAAATTCAAAGTCAGTTCTGATTTCACCTCCTTGTTTCAATGTGGGAATAAAGTGACACTTGACTCCTCAGCGTCAGTCGCGTACCGTCTCTCACACACTAACACACACACGAGCAGGTTCACCAAAATATGTTAAACCGTCTGTTTCCTGCAGCCTGAAAGAGTCGAACCTGCCGCTGCTTCTGTGGTGAAGCTGCTTTTAGAGCTTTGTCACTGGTGGCACGCTGCAGAAAACACAGTTACACACACACACACACACACACTGCCCCCCCCTCGCACACACACACACAGCACGTCGTTTCTACTGCTGCACATCAGCTCGGCCTCTATTTCTTTCTCTATCTGATTGTTTTTATGGATGCATATAAAAAACACGATCCACATGATAACTGAGCTCAAGCTGCAGTAGATCAGGGATTAAACTGTGTCTCTGAAGGACCACAGAACATTTCAAGCTGAGTGTTTATCAGGGCGAGATCCTATCTGAACACCTCCCTCATTCCACAGCACAAACAAAAAGTCTCTCAGAGCTGCCATTCCTCAAACAGAAAAAAGGACGGAGAGTAAAAGATCCTCTCCAACAATCCAAGGTCTGTGCAGCGATTCTTCCATTGAGCGAGGAAGGCTTCATCGTCTCTGCGCTGCTGTGATTTCATTGAAGGCCTCAGGTACCTGAACAGCGTTATCACAACCTCTCCGCTCACACAGACACACTAACCGAACCCCGGAGGGGAAACGGCCGGCGGGCCGAGAGAGGCAGAGAAAGGAAGAAAGGAGCCGGGAGAGCGAGATGCCAACACGGAACGAGATGCTTATTCAGTTCCATTTCTGTCGCTTCCATTAGAGCGACTGCAGCGTAAAAAAGACCCGCGGCTGAAAGGTGAGAGGAAAGCAAAACGTGTCACACACACACACACACACCCCGCCCTCTCTGTCCTCTTCAGAGTTAAAATGGCCTTTTATTGCTGAGCCAAAACTCAATTATAATCTCCAAAAGCATGGCAGACTGGGGCAGGCAGCTGACCGCGCTGGCCAAGAGAGACAGATCTGAACCTAATAAATCCCCAAACACAGTGTGAGGCCTGTGCTGCGCAGCTCAAGGAACTCTGAAGCCGCGCGGTTCAAAGCGCACCAGAGGAAGCAGGGACGTCCAAATGAAGACACTGAGCCAGATTTCTCATTAAATCATTTAACCGTCTGTCCTCAGAATGAGAACTGCAGCGGAGCTCGGTGCTGTCTCCCTCCGGACCGGTAGTCGGCCCAGCCTCAGATGGCGTCTCTGCACCGATCCTCAGACAAAATGTCTCCGACAGCTGCAGCTGTAAATTCTTAATGACCAGTGTTAATGCTGACAACAAGAAAACGGAGGCTGATCATTTCCAGGAGAGAAACGTTACATTCGACTGTAGCTCTGTGGGGTCTCAACCTTACGGGGTTTTACGTGTCAGTGTGGGTGTGCCGACATTTCCTCACAGCCCTACTCACAAACCTGCACACGGCATTGGCTGCAGCACAGGATGGAACAATGTCCTGTGAAAGCTGCTTCAATGCTCCGTCCTGCCTCGGCCTGAAGCTCTGCCCACCTCAGGACCCGAACCAAGGGCTGCACCGAGCGGCTGGACAAACATGATAAGGCTGTGATGCTGTGGAAGAATATGCAGCTCTCACACACACACACACAGTCACACCCCGGAGGGACAGGTCAGCTATTACAGCAAGAGACTTCCATCTCTGACTCTCGCCCGCTTCTCACAAGCTCATTTTTCAGCCACCAGCTCAGCTCATCCTCAGGCTGCTGTTTGTTTGTGTGTGTGTGTGTGAGTGTGTGTGCGCGCGTGTGTATGTTCTTTGTCAGGACCTTGACTAATGATGTAAATAAGAGGACTCTGCCTTATTTATTTCTACCTGCTGTCAGAGCTTTAAGACGACGTTTCTCGGGTCATGTTAACAGTTTGATGCCATCATTTGCTTCACTGAGACAAAGATAAATGTTGTGTATAAAACGACGAGCAGCCTTAAAACGACTGAAAACTCATTAATCAACGAGTTTGTGCCTGGAAACACGAACAAACAGAACGTTACACAGTGCGAGGACGGAGCTGAAAAACAAGCTGGACACGCGGCGGCCTGACGACAAGCAGCATGTTGGATATAAATGTAGTGCGGTTGAAGGAAGCATGAGATTCACTGACAAATCAAGCGTTTCATAGAAACAGAAGACGCATCCCGAAGTGCCCTTGCATGGCGGCGGCAGACGAAAATGGCGGGCTTAAGTGTCCCCCTTGAAACGCCATTTGGTTCACTTAGGGTAATAGCTAATAGCTGCTCTGTTATTATCGACTGCTCTAATAACAGGAAGCATGACGGGGGACGGCTTCAGCATAATGACGCTGTGGTTAAGTGCCATGTAGACGGCACTTTGAATGCTGCATCAGAACGGCAGCCATGAATATTAATGAAGGGGACCGAGGGTGGAGCTGACATCTACGCCTGTCCCAATCAGCGTCCCCGTCACTAAAACGAAACAGGATAAACTGATTTCTGGGAAGAACTGACTGGTGTATTTTTTCATCATCACGTTTGCTGCTCTCGCTGGAGACTAGTACTAAACTACACCGACTCGTGAGCCTTAAAGGAAACTTTTGAGCAGCTTCAACAAAGACCTGTTTTAAAATCCAAAGGCTGTTTTCGAATGTGCTCTACCGTAATGTGAACCTACAACGATCGTCTTTCAGGAACAAAAAGATCCACGTTGTGTGTGCTGTGACTAGAAATCGGAGCATCTGTCATGATTAAAGCACTATTTCTATTAACATAACTAATTGAGAGGACTTTGCAGCCTTGGCAGAGGTGTGAGAGCCCGTTTGCATAGAAACCCTCCCCTCCATGTGTCTGAGGGATGTAACACTGTCAGAGCGTAATAATGTTGAAGAGGTAAAAATGGACACGGAGACATGAATAAATATGTGCATATCCAGTATCTGGCTCTCAGTCTCTAATAGTTTGGCTCTAATGAAAGATTCATGAGGATTCATGAGGTTCTGGTAATGAGGTTGACATGGATTCCTCTCTTCTCTGCTGCTGCTGCTGCTGCTGCTGCTGGTTCTACATCAGCCGTCAGCAGCACAGACCTGCTCTGATGTAGGAAGTGAAACAGACACAGACCTGACCCAGTCACACAGAACCTCACCGCACACACACAGCTGCAGAAAGTGTGAGCCATACATCAGTTCAGGGATCAGCGGCAGCAGAAATTTAATTTGAATTTCATAAATTTGAATTTGTCACACTCGTGCTTTAACGGTGAATCTGAAGGGAAAAAAAACCTCCTTTTGTGAAACCAATGCAGTTTGTAAAGTAGAGACTGACTCTGGCTTATAACTGAACAGATCACATCAAAGGTTAAATTCAGTCAGGGATCAAGGGCTTTTCTTCCCTGAGCTCTGACTGGAGGCACACATCACATCAAAAACCTAAACTTATTCAAAGGGTCTAAGCTGAAGTGGCGGCAATTTATTTGACATGATGAAAATCTTAAAGTAGACCTCAACAAACTACAAAGATCACTTGATAGGCACCAGATCTTAACAATGAAGACATTTGTTTAGGCCACTGAAAGTCTGACAGGGACCGGAGGGTGGAGCACGTTACGACGGACCGCGCTGTTCAGCGAGAACAGTCGCAGACGTCTCTGTGAAATAGGAAACGAGCGCAGAGTTCAGCTGAAGCCAAATCCTCTGACTAGAGAGAAACACGTCTGCGCGGAGGAGACGACAGATGTTCCTGAAGAGACTTTAGATTTCGGGCAGAGCCTGGATGGTTGGACCTCCATTAATCCACATCCCTCAGATTTAGACCTTCCTCACAACAATGCAAACCATCCACCGTTATTACAGTTATCTGCAGCCTCCAGAATCCTAGTGTGTAGAACCGTTAGAATAATTCAGAAGCTCCGTAAAGGATGATTCATTCATTTTCTTCTTTGACCACTGAGTGAGACGTGTAAAGATTCTGCATGACGTATAACATGATTACCGTAAAACGCTCAACGTTGCTCCTCAGAAAGTTCTCTCCACATATTTATTCACGTTAGCTTACTCAGAACGTGCAGCTGTGCGCCACAATATACGACCTGCATGACGGGCTGTTTATGAGTTATCATACTTTTTAATGTGCATGATGCAGCAACAGGACTTTCCAGTGTCCAACAGAATCGTCCATTACATCCGCCTGCCTTCGACCAGGATCTGTACTGAAAGTTTGTTTTCCAGGTGCCACGTTTCATCCCAGCTGTGAGTAAAGATCTGCAGCAAATCCCGGTTATCATGCCGGGAGAGACGGGGCAACGCGCTGCTGTGAGCGATTGTAATGGTATATTTTCACTGATTCATTTTAAAGGACAAAATATTACAGCATAGCGTTTTCTGCTGTCAGTCAGAATCCTAACAGGCCCAGTTGTACCAGTGTCTTCAGAAATCCTGCAGCGTTACAGTTTGATAGTCATGAATGCATTACTGCTCATAAACAATGAGTGGAGCCTGCTGCCCGCTCGGCTTTCTCATTTGCATTTCAATCTCTTCTTCTGTGATCCCCTTGTTTACTCGTCCCTCTCGTCTCCGTCCACCCTGCTCCTCATCCTCCTCCCGCGCCGCTCATTTGTCTGCCGACGAGGGCGACGCAGCTTTGATATCAGACCAGACTCGAGACCCCGCTAGCCTCAGCTGATAGATGCAGAAGAGGAGAGGGGGGTGGGGAGGCGGGGGTGGAGAAGGGGGGAAATGGAGGGTTTCATGCGGAGTTTGAGTTTGCGTGAGGACGAGCAGTGTGAACGTACTCGTCTTAGCACAGTGAATATTAATGTGTGTTTTAATGTGAAGTGTGTGTGTCGTGCAGTTTAATCCACTCTTGACATTAAGGCTTTGTCTTTGTCTTTGCTGTAACATGAGTCCGTTTTAGAGTTGGTGACCTGCAGCATTAGTGGAGGCAGATGTGACATGTTATTTCCCCCGGTACAGACTTAGGGCGCCGTTGAGCTGTTGAGCTCTCTGAGGCCACAGCGATGTACAGTCTCAAAGGAATTCTGGGGAATAACCGCAGACAGCAGGAGCGGAGGTGAGTCCCAGAGAACAGGTTCAGCATGCAGAGGAAGAACCGCCAGCTACAGAACAACATGTTAGAAAAACTAAGGAGGCTAATTCCCATGTGGAAGAACATCAACAAAACGCCTGCGACCTGTGAGGTCACTTCCTGTCAGGAGCGTCGCAGCAGTGACAGGAAATAAAAATACACACAAACACTGATGGATGAGCAGCAACAGACGCAGATGTTTGATGACAAATGCTGGCTGACAGAGAGTGATGAGAAAAAAAGTCGTGTGTAAACCGAGGAACAATGGCAGCACACACTCACACACACACACACACACGCATACACACACACACACACACAAAGTGCTGCGGCTGCATGTTCTGGAAGCTCCACCATCAGCAGTCTGTCAGCGTGCGCCTGTGAACTGTAGCTGAGCTGACACCACAGCAGACCTCATCGTCTGATGAACTGGGCGACGTTTCCTCTTTTTATGAATGAAGACCACTCGCTTCCACACTCGGACTGTTTCTGGCTTCGCGTGCAGCTGTTGTATTTATTAACAGGTTTATGTTTATGTTGTGTAAAACCAGAGGACGACCGACTATGTCTACGGCTCAGCTCACACAGATCCATGTTAACTAGTTCATTTCTCTGATGTCGTCATTTCTGTGACACACTCCGCTCTGCACGGCCCCTCCCACCACAGAAACATGGGACGACCACGGATGGAACAGTCATGACTTTTATTTGTTTGCTCAGTTTGCTGGAAGATGAAGACGCTCGGCATCTCTGGAGCAGCTGATGGTCGGCTCAGAAATAAAGGAGGCTAACGCTGACGCAGAGTGAATGAACCGTTTAGAGGAGACACCAGAGGACAGAGAGCCGCTCTCTGAAACAGATTCACACTCACCCTGTTCAGATGGAGCGGGAGCATTCACTTCCTCTGCTTATTGATATTACACACTGAAGGGGGGGTGTAAATCTAATTACGTGGTCCTGTGTCACCCGCCCACCCTCACTTTCATTATTCACCCTCTCTCTTCTGCTGTCATTCATGTTACACTGGACTGACTGACATCCGATGCCACAAAGGACACACACACACACTGCACACACTCCTGCGTGCGTCAGTTTAATCACGAACCCGGGCTCCGTCTAATCCACATCAAAGATAAAATTCCATTTAATCCCCCCCACACACACAGCTAAGTGAACGCCAGCACACTCTCACGCACAAAGGAGGCTCAGTGTGTGTCAGAGGTGTGTGTGTGTGTGTGTGTTTCAGATTTATGGTCTCTGGCCATCTGCAGTGGACTTTGATAACCTGATCACAGCAGCTGATAACAGCAGTAACACAGCACACAACCTCTGGCTCTGGACTAGTGTGTGTGTGTGTGTGTGTGTGTGTGTGTGTGTCCGTGTGTGTTGGCATGAGCCACATTTGGCTCCTCATCGTTGAGCTCCAGCTCAGCGCTGAACTGGTTTCGGTGGTTCAGGAATTCTCACCTGCAGTGGGATGGAAATGATGAGGTTTGTCTGTGGGCTGCTCGCGGCTCATGGTGAGCTACATCCACCAACGAAGGTTCAGCAGGATATTTCTGCTCTGACATCTAATCACTCACGCTGCCATAATCCACTCGTCGTTTCAGGAAAATGTATTTCACATTTCGATCTTCAATAACATTCGTGCAGCCTAAGCTCTGCCCCCCCAGGAGTGGTTTCTAAACCGCCGCTCTCCACAAACAACCAGTGAGGAACAAGAGTTTGGTTTCACTGAGTCAGTGGAGGACGGTTCTGGTGTGAGCAGACCCAGGGACGGATCCGGGTGGAGACATGTCCAGGACGTGCAGCACCTACCGTGATAATTAGCAAACTGCTCTTGTTTCCACTCTAAAAATAGTTTCTGCTCTTTGCTAAATAATTTAATCAGCTGCCACCCATCATAAGTGTTTGACTGAGCCCCCCCAGTGTGTTCTGGAGCTGCTATATATAAAACACAGTGATCACGTTTGAGTGATCCGTGCTTTCATGTCGGCAGGAGCGTGGAGACGAGCTGACCGCGAGGCACCGTGACGTCTTCTCACATCCTGAGATCAAAATCACTACACTTTTAGTTTCTCTGCTTTAAAAAGACGGTGATGAAACGACCTACTTCTCCTCCTGTGCTTTTTTTGGCTTCCTCAAAAGAGCGTTAAAATCCCGTCTTCTTCCGGATGACAACGCGGGCTGGTTGAAGCAGGTTATTTTTGTCTCCGGTGGAGATCTTTCGGATACCTTTTGCCCCCCACACTTACATAACTGCTTCCTTTTTCACGCTATTGTTAAAAGCGAGAGAACAAACAGCAGCAGCTTTTCTTTCTGGGTCATTTAAATGCACGAGCAGCGGCTCGTTGCAGAGAGACGGACAGAAGCTCGGAGCGCGAGCGGTGGAGGTGTTAAAGGCCAGCGCCTCACCTCTGTTCATTATTTATCTGCCCTTTTATCCTTTTGTTGGGTTATTTATGAGCTTCAAACAGGTGGCGCTGCCGGGGGGGGACAGAGGGGAGGTCAGAGGTGGCGGAGACAGGAAGTGAAGGAGGATGAAGAGGGAAAAGGAGAAAAGGTCAGAGAGTGGTTAACTGAGGAATCACAGAAATGTCTTTGTTTCACGGGGTCGACGGCTTCTCTCCTTCATCGTCTTCTTCCTCCATAGTTTAGTTATCAAAGGTCTGATGGTGGAGGAAACACAAACATGTAGACTGGGCAAAAAAGAATTGTTCATGACGTAAATACGCTAACTGACACGTTACCGAGGCCGCACAGCTCGTAGCATCCGATGCTAACGCTACACCCACACCCACACCCACAGAGCCGGGGTCACAACACGCAACCAGTGTCTTCACCCACCATCAAACAATACAAAGAAGAAGAGAAGGAACGGAAACAGCTGTTTTCCTGTGTTTTCTTAGCAAAGCGCAGTGAACAAATGATCCATGTGCACATTAACTCGACGACAGGTCGCGTCCGCTAAACGCCCCAAACACTCGCCTGAAATTCTGCTGCTTTTATTCTGAGACGTCTCAGACGTTTGTGGCTGAAAATGATCACGATGCTGCTGCAGCTTCGCAGATGTCACAGGTTCCCACCAAGCTGAGCGCTGTTCGCCCACATCGTCGTAACGATTCAGAGTTCGCTGCCGTAGACGAAAAGAGGTGAACGGCAGCAGGAACTGCTCAAAGACTCCTGCAGCTGGTTTCAAAGCATTCTGGGAAATATTTCCACACTGAATCAAACTGAAACCTACTCGCTGCTTCGGGGTCAGCTCGCTCTCTCCCACACAGCTCATCATGAATCGGCCCAGATGTTCTGCTCAGAACCAGAACGTGCATGAATCATGAAGATGGATGTGTTTGATTATCAGCAGTGATCATCGCTCTCTGCACCTTAAACTTCCACTGCTCCGTCTCTCACTCACCGTGCCCCCCCCTCCAACACACACACACACACACACACACACACACACACACACACAGCAGGTGGTGGAGCCTCATTACAGTATAATGAGAAAATCACCCCCCCCCCATAATCATCATAGGTGGACTGAGGACACAAATAACTGAGGGGATGAATTTTATGCAGCAGGAATGAGGTGGGAGAGTGGGGGGGGTGGGGGGGGGCTAACATACCTCTGCTGCAGCACATACTTCCACTGTTGATCATTAGGGTGAAGCTACTGCCTCGTGTCTGGAAGAAAAGGGGCGGATGGTGTAGCTGATTTGGATCAGTTCTGAAGTAATCTGACCCATCCCAGCCGAGTAAACGGGCCGGTGTCATACATACATCCGTGTGGATGGAACCACCTGAAGGAAGCAGGAGAACCTGTGTTTTCATAGTTTCCATCCTCAGCAGCAGCCTGGAGCTTCTCCAGCGAGCGGCCCATTTTATGAAAAGTCTCTCTCGTCTACTTCTTCTTAGCCTCAAGCACCTGAGCAATAAACTGTGGAAAATACAGCGAGGAAAACAACCATTTGCCTGACGAAGATTAAACGAGGCTGCAGACGGTGGGAAATCACCCGGTGGACACGTTGCCTCCCATGAAAGACAAACCATTATCTGCTGCATAAAGCCCGTCATTTGTCGAGTGCACCTGACGCTCACGAGCTAACTCGTTCCCCGCTGAAGCCAAAACAGTGACGACCAGCAGGCTGTCCTCCAGGACGCTCAGCTCTGTCCCGCTGTCCCCCACCCGCTCCAGTGTCCCCGACACACCCTGATCTGTTTGGTCTCAGCAGATACAGACGCCTCGGGAAGTCAAGGCTGCATTCCCAGGTCGGGGAGGAAAATACTGAGGATGCAGGCCAAGAAGGTGACGACGACAGGCACCGAGTGTGTGTGTGTGTGTGTGTGTGTGTGTGTGTGTGTGTGTGTGTGTGTGTGTTTCCTAGATTGCCCCAGTTACAGTCCTGATAAAGGAATAAGCTCTCACAGTGAGCACACTTTGGGAAACATGATCCATCTCGATGTGAATTGGCAGCTGGTGTGTGTGTGTGTGTGTGTGTGTGTGTGTGTGTGTGTGTGTGTGCGTGTGTGTGTGAGTGCGTGTTGCTGAGCCTCTTCTGGCAGATGAATGCAGATGTATTCATGAAATGCACCGCAGCAGTTTATGAGGATAACGCTCGCCTCGTGCTGGGAGAGCTCTCTCATCATTTAGCAGCTAAACACAGCCTCGTTCTTCTGCACCCCCCCACCCCACCCCACCCCCACCGCCATGAGTGTAGGTCCAGCTGACGATTTGTCAAAAATAAAAACGACTGACAGTAAAGCGTTTGTTTTCTCAGGAAGCACACGGAGGTCACAGCAGACATCATGTGCATACGTGTGTGTGAAGGTGGAGACGCACACACACACACACACACACACACACACTGATCAGGCCCAGCAGATATCAGCCGATAAATCCTGAAGCATGTTCCTGGTTTTCTGTGACGTAACACATTTGAATTTTTAAAAGCTTAACAAACTGCACGTCTTCATTAATTAACGAGCATAAAGAGAACGGCTTTGTGCGCCTCAGTCCTGCGTCTCCCTGCGTCTCCCTGCGTCTCCCTGCGTCTCCCTGTCCTGCAGAGTCGTGGACGGTGCCGCCCGCCTCGTCTCATCTCAGAGAAACGGGTTCTGAGAGACGGGTTCTTATTCTCTTTGTGATCTTTGTGGTTTCGCTGCAGCCACCTGCTGCATCAGAGCCAGACCCCCACCCCCCCACCCCCTGAATAATTAAACACTGCGCCTTTAAACACTCTCTCTCGCTCTCTCTCTCTCTCTCTCTCTCTCTCTCTCTCCATCCTTCCTGCAGGCTGCTCTGTGAAATATTAAACGGCGGGACGTCGGCCGTTGTCTTTCTTCATGCTCTTCCTCCCTGTTGTTTCATTTCTGTTTCACATTCCTGATCTCGGTTCATTCATCATCCATCTCCGTCTCTAACTTTCCCTCCTGATCTATTATCTTTATTTGATTGATTTGTTTCTCTCCATCGAACGAAGCTGCAGCGAAGCTGCAGCAGCAGGACTTTACATGAAACTATTATTATTACAGCAGCATTTTTATTTCATTTATATTTATATTGAATATGTGGGAACTCTCCTAAACATGCTAATCTTCAATTGCTTTATTATTTATTTTATTATTATCAACAAAGTTTGAGGCTCAGCATGACTGAAAAATAAAACTCCGACATACGCTTTGATTTAATAACATTAGCAGGTAATGTCCTGAGTCAGAGCACATCTGGAAATGAGTCTGTCTCCAGTGCGTCTCTGTCCACCGTCTGTGTTGCAGAGCAGTTGCAGTGTCTTGCGTTATAACAGCAGCAGCAGCTTCGTGAAACTGTGACCTCAGACCGAAGGGGAAACGATGGAGGAGGACAGAGTCCGACAGCACGTTTCTTTCAACTGCCGTTTGTCCAGTGTCCAACATTTGGTCCTGCTCTCAGGGTTTAAAGGGCACAGTCCGTCTACCTGTCACAGCAGGACCTAGATTGTCTGAGCAGTTCCTGATCTCCAATCACACTTTGATTTGATTATTTAAGTTTACCCACCATTCGTATTCGGGCTCCCAACAACCATAAGCGTAACTACAACACACACGTGTTCCAGCCTCTCGTGTCCATGTGTACATGAGAAGATGGGCAGCATCAGTCATTAGATGAAACCACTTTACCAAATTGAGATGGCATTTTCAGGAACCAGCGAAGACACAGTGAGGTGAAGAAGAGTCAGAGGCCTGCGTTCAAATGGAATTTCAGTCAGAGCTGCTGTTACTGCTCATTGAAGGATCCATAGCACTCGTTAGCAAAAATGTTGTAGTAGCAATTAGCTTCTTGTAACTAAAATGTCCATCGACTTGAATCCAGCTGACACAGACGAGCAGAAGCAGTTTGGAGGACGTAAAATGTACTTCCACTGAGTCAGCTGGAGAAATAAACCCGGCGCTCATTTACACCCAGCTCCAAAACTGACTTCATAGCGAGTCACTGAGACGGTTTCAGACGAGCACGACGAAGGCTCGACGGCCCCTGTAGACAAACTCTGCAGGAGAAATGAAGCTGTGCAGAGCTGGAGACTTTGAAACAACATGACAAACATGGGTTTTGGCAGCGTAACAGAAATTCTACCAGTGCTTTCTGTTTCTACAGGCGTCCGTCGCTGTCATGAGGCCTGCAGAGCTGTTTACCGTTCAAACACAGCCAGAGAAAATGTTTTGGACCATCGCTATGGTTCCACAGCGCCGGTATCATCTGGTGAGATGAATAAATGGGTCAGTGGGATATACTCAGATTAAGCAGAGGGTCATAGGGTTAGGGTCACCACTGTCACCTCATATGGACTGAGCCCGGACACGGATACAGATCAATGAATCAATAAGCTAATGTAGAGAGAAAGGCTGATTTAAAAGCCGTCGTGGCTTTTTTATTGCTGCCTGAACATATCTGTCCCTTTGGTTTCTGGCAGCATCCACACACGGAACGAAAGTGTGACTCAGCAGGGGAAGAGGGAAGATGTTCAGTGATGTTCGACCCGTTTATGCCCCGTTTCCATCTTCACACAGACGACAGCTGAGCCCGATCACAGACGTTTCTCCTCAGGAAGCTGGTAACCAAAGGTCAATGTGCAGTCCTTACATGACATGGCGCCATCTGCAGGCAGGTGAGGCCCCATGTCCTGCACGTTTGAAAACACGGACACATGTAAAGTTAGCAGTCACCACTTTGGTTCACGGCTGTTGATTAGCCTCTGCTGCCCATTGCGCTTTTTACTGACTAGGAAACGTTAGCATGCTAACGTGCTAAGATGCTAGTGTTTCAGCTGCGAGACACCTCTGAGCGTCACCATCCACTCATTCTCTTCCTGTCTCCTATTCCCCCCCTTCACCTTCTTGTTTCCCTGCGTCCCGTCTTTCCTGTCTAGACTCGTCTCAGAGGCTCAGCTGTGTCCAGAGTGGAAGACGAAGCCATCACGGGGCGATGGGTCACTGCGTGGGACCGCGGGACGCGCCTCATGTTTTTTTAGGGTTCGAATGAGTCTGTGTAAATGTCGGAGCCTCTGCTCAGACACAAACCTCAGCCGAGAACCAGACTGATGAGGTCAGAGCAGCATCATTCACAATGAGGATGACCTGATGTAACCATCGGGGACAATGCTGCAGTGAAATGAGCCGTGAGCTGCTGCTGTTCCTCTCCTCAAACAAGTGTTTAGTCCAACAACGGCTGAATAAGACTCCAGCTTTCTGAGTAAAACGCGTCTTCCTCGTGTGACTGAACTTTACTCACAGTGAAAACTCATCTGAGTTTAGCTGTGATTTACATTCAGCTCTAACGTGAACACAGTTTCTCCGGGTTTTTAAATCCTATTCTCTTCTCCTGACTTTAACTCGTCTCTTTAAATACAGTTGAACTTTGTGTTTGAACCTCGGAGGAGAGAAGAATCTCCCCCGACTCAAGCAGCTGAAATAAAAAGAGAAAGAATATGAGAAAGAAAAGCTGAAGTGAGGAGGGGG
>JAUMHJ010000011.1:14402287-14415852 GCA_032361105.1 Microctenopoma lineatum | reverse complement strand
ATAAAGTCTTTTATTTAAACCCTCTCTTGCCTCTGGTCTGCGTTTGGGTCCTCCATTGCAAGCATGTTACTGACACCCCTGTTTGCACCTGGGGGTAGCAGGATTAGTAACCACACTTCACCTACTAGGACATGGTCAAATAAGGTAGTTTTCATTTTGTAAGGACTTTATGACCAAAGAGCTTTAACGTTAACACACATTCTTTGTCCAGTGTGAATCTCCTGCATGGATTATATTACATTAAGTTAATGATTTACTTAAAAGTAGTTAATGTGTTGTGGCCAATGTCTCTCTGGAAATGTTGGACTACTACAACAAAGCTTTAATTGGTTTTACAGCACTAATGTTCTGTGCTGATGGTAGACGAGGCTCCAATAAAACTGCTTCTTCTTCCCTAGAAATTTTAAGTGATTCTGTTTTTCCAGTGGCTTGTTTCACCGTGGGGATGGTATTACTACTTTATTGTGATTTCATGCTTTTGTATGTTTACAGTATGAAAATGGTGCCACCTTGGTTGTTTTTGTAGTTATACTGTTTAAAGTGTGTTGTGTTTATTGAACAGTACTTTTACCACATGTTCCTGATATATATCTGACATTTGTTGTGAAACTATGAAGTCTATGTGAATTTTTTACTAAATTAATTTGACCTTCTGCGTTCAGGACATTCCAGTCTTCTCTAGGCGTCCTTCCAGATTTAGTACTCTGAGAACACGCAACCCACACAACCTGCGTACACTCTCCCAGGCCTCGTCTTGTCACACCGAGAACTCGTTTGAGCTGTGGAATTGTCAGTTGGTGGTTAACAAAGCTGACTTTATTCCCGCCATTGCAACAGAACGTGACCTTTACTTTACTTGTTAGATGCTTTTATCCAAAGCGACTTACAAGGAGAAGACTCCAGCAGCTACCATTCAGTTCTCACAAAAACTGAGATACTACAACAAAGCACCCTGATGAGGCCTAACTCAAGACAAGTGAGTGAACAAGTGAGTTTTTAAATGTTTTTTAAAATACCCGCACTGACTGAGACCTGGATCCGTCCCCATGACACAGCTACACCTGCAGCCCTTTCCACTGACTTCTATTTCCCTCATACCCCCCCGGCCCACTGGTAGGGGAGGTGGCACAGGTTTTCATATCACTCCTATGCTGATGACACTCAGCTCTATTTGTCCTTCCCACCAAAAAGCTCAGCTCGTCTCTCAGACATAGCGGCTTGGATGTCCGAGCGACACCTCCAAATAAATTGATCAAAAACTGAGATCTTGATCTTCCCAGGCAGCAACTTCCCTCAGCAAAACATCACAATCCAAATTGGCTCACTTAACCTAACACCTACAAAGTCTGCCAGAAGCCTTGGGGTTTGGCTAGATGACAAGCTGAGCCTGAATGAGCATGTCCTCCAAACCACCAGAAAGATCAGGCCTTTTCTCTCCCAACAGGCTTGAGTTTAAATCCTTGATGCCTACAGGACTCTCAATGGATCTGCTCCATCCTACTTTAACACCCTACTGGTAAGTTACACTCCTGCACGCTCCCTCAGATCTGAGAATGAAATGAGGCTAAAAATCCCGTCTTCACGAGGTCTCAGATCACAACAGAGTTTTTTCTCCTTTGTGGTCCCTGGCTGGTGGAACAACTTGCCCTGCCCCATTCGACCTTTAAAAACCCACTCATTAAGTAATTCGAGTCTACCACACACATCATTATCTAGCACTAAACATGTCCTGACGAGTTCAATCTTATCAGGGTGCTTTGTTGTAGTATCTCAGTTTTTACAGAAACCGAATGATAACTGCTGGAGTCTTCTCCTTGTAAGTCGCTTTGGATAAAAGCGTCTGACCAGTGAAGTAAATATTGTAGATGATGTTCTTTTCAGTTTCAGCAGAATCCCACAACTTGAGATCTGGTTCAGGGAGTGTAAAATGACGATGCTTTGTAAAAAATAAGATTCACTGGGTTTAAGGTGTTTTTTACCAAACATAGTAGCAGCGAATTAAAAAACGTGTTTTACGTGTTTACTTCTATGGTGCATGGGCAGTTAGTTCACTAACAGTGTGAGGAGCTGATGCAGGCGGACACGTTGCAGATGTGCAGAGACAAAGACAGAAACTAAAAACAGCGGAGAGGACAGCAGGACTCATTGATACACACACAGTAACTTCAGCAGCAAGTGTAAATATTAAGGCTGTCAATCGATTAAAAAAAAAAAACTAATCGCAGTTTTCTGTCATTAATTGTGATTAGTCGCAATTCCTTCGATAGCCTGGCTGCAATTACATTTTTTCAATTTTATATATATGCTATTAACAGACATTTAATCAATATAATGAACTAAATGCAGAATAAATACAAAGAGAATATATGCTTAAATTCAAACAGAATTTTAAAAGTTAGTTCAAGGTCATCAACAGTGATGACTTGACTTTTCTCAGTCCACCATCTTCTACTATACATATTGGTCTGCAGTTTTTAGCGATGCAGACAACCGAGGAAACGGTTAACTTCTCACTCACAGGTTTGGTTATTCGCCCACACGCTGACGAGGTCCTGCATTAATTACTTTAAAGTTTTTTAGGCATTAAACATTTCACATTAATTTATTAAAGTTAACGCGATAATTCTGACTGCACTAGTAAATATATTTGTCATTATGAAAGATCGTTATGAGGATGTAGCTCACGCATTACACAGCTGCTGATGGCGTGTAAAATCCCGCTGTAGACAAATAACATCTCTCAACTGTGCTGTGTTTTTTTTCTAGATCAGGTCGTTACTGACCCAACAGCAACAATATCATTCAGTATTTTCTGAACTACTCAGCTCTGGTAACTGTGTCAAAGTTTGATTATTGTTCTAAACTTAAAGCGGACAGAGTCTGTTTCTTCGCTGAAACAAGTCCTGCAGTCAACCGAGCATCTGCTAAATTCAAAAAGAGTTCGATCTGCAGTTCAGTCAGGCACGAGGCCTCGGGTCAGAGGCAGGTCTGAATATCCAGCTGCAGACTGGAGTCGATGAGGAGCAGAGCGGGTCAATAGAATTCATTATCAAGTTAACTCAACCAAACATGTGCAACACAAACCAGAGTCTTCAAATGGACACGTGTTCCACGGAGAAATAAAATGCCAGAGTTTGTACCGGTACAGAAACAGCGTGTGCTCATCCTCACACATGGCTTTCTCCTGACGGATCATCGTTTCCTCTCCGCTGTCGCCTCAGTGCTGCTCAGTGGGACTGTTGGGTTTTCTACATATGATTCTATAATGTCTAAGGTCCTAAACCTCACACTGTAAACTGCCCTGAGATGACTTATGTTGTGAATTTGTGCTTTATAAATAAAGCCGAATGAATAAATCATTGATTCAGTGATGAACTGATTATGTTTACTGCCCTGGCCGACACGTGGCCAGAGGAGTCGGGCTGTGCACCACTCTGTGCAGCTCTCTCTCATATTTATATCCAACTACTGAACATGATGACAATTAAATTCAGAATATTAAAACATCAAATATTTCATTCAGATCCTCGGGGCTGTTATTTACGTCCATAAAAACATCCGCTGCAGAACAGGTCTCAGTTCTTAACTTTACAACCTCGCGCTGTCTCAGGAAATTCTGCCCGACTTTCCCCGCGCTTGATGAAAGACCCGAGGGTTTAATTAAGTGAGTAATAACTTTATATTGTCAAGCACATAAACGTCCAAATAGCCACGGTGTGGTGAAGTTAAAGGTGAAGGGTGAAACATTTCTAGAAAGATTAGCAGAATTACTCTGCGGACAAACTCTGGTTCCGGTGCCTCAGAGATTAACACGCGCTCTCCCCGACCCGCACACACACCAGCCTCTCCACGCACGAGCCACAGAGTGAAGCGTGAAGAATTTACAGCGGCTCAGCGCGCCGGGCAGGTATTGATACCACTGCAGCTACTTATCTCCTCGTTCCTCTTTTCCCGTTAACACCAAACCCGTGCGACACGCCCTCCTCTGCCTTCGTTCTCTTCTCTCAGAACATGATAACATGCAGAAATGAAAAACTCTCCTATAATTATGTCCTGATTGTTTTATGTTTTCTTTATTTACATGGTAAATGAAAAAAATGTTAATTGTTTAATAATGTGTTCATTAACAGCTGGTGCGTGAGGTCATGTGGACATTTTCACCACTTCCTCACAGTTAGAGCAGTTCTATTTAACATTCTCCCCAAACGTTTCTTTGGGTTTAGTTTCATGACCCAAGGACACAGAGTGTGCAGCTCCACTCTCCAGCTTTCTGTCTCCCTCTCGTTCCTCCTTTCTCCCTCTGCTCCTCCCTCTCTTCTGTTTGACTCGCATAGATCTGTTTAGTCGCCCTCTCTCCTCCTATATTTACCCATTTTCTGCCTCAGTGACTCCTCACAAACACGGACAGTATTGGCATGTGCTGAGCACTGCACTGTAACAACCCCCCACCTCCACCCGCCTCCTGGACACAGCACTATTCACAGACTGGACAGATCCTAAGACACTGCCTAAAAAGGGGACTGCATGCAGCAGAGGGTCCAAATAAACTCTCAGCACAGGCAGCTGGATGTTTTTGTGCTGCATCACGCATCATGTCATGAACACGTCTCTGCGTGATGGAACGACAGCAGCACGAATACAACTTTAAACTGTGTCAGAGCGACTAGAGAAATGTGAGGCGACGGTAAAAGAGAACGATGTCGAATGTGATAAAACATCATGCGTAGTAAGGTTACTCCTGCAGTCGCTCACATGAATCCACTTTTACAGCATTGTTGTCCTCACCGCTCACCAGTAACCAAGTACAATATAACGTAATACAACAGCTCTGCCTCTTTTGATGTCTTCTTTCCTTTTTCTCACCCTTGCTTCCTTTGACACGACCTTCTTCGGTCTCTTTGCCACGTTGAGCCAGAGTTACATCACACACACACTCTGAAGCATAAAACAATCCTGATGAATCCATCACCGCACATCAATACTGATGACGCCGTCTCCACAGGACACACGACAAGTTATGTTTCACTCCAGCGCTGTGTATTTTCATGCTTCAGACTCGTCATGCCATAAGGAACAGCTGAAGTTTAACACGGCTCAACAACAAAACGTAAACTCAGACATTTCTTAAACATCTGTCTATCGGTTAGAAGCAAACAGATGGCGGTGACAAAGAAAACCCTGAAAACCTGGGGGGAGGATGGGGATGCACAGCTGAAAGAGGCGCTGAGAAGTTTTAAACAGTGTTATCAGCAAGAAGTGGGTTTTAGATTACAAAAGTATTTTCACAGCACAGGGACTGATCGAACCACACGACTGCGTCAGGCTGATGAAAGGAGCTGTTGCTATTCATTTGCTGAATTGTTCATTTGCAGAATGAAACACGAGCACGAGGGCTTGTTTGTGCAGGTGTGATGATTAGGGTTTTTTTTTAAGTACTGTTATCACAAGTACCACAAGATGAAACGGTAAAGATCTTTGAGGGAAAATGGGAAGAGAATAATAGCAGCGATTACAGCGACTCACATCATGCTGCCAAGAACAAATCACAGAGATAAAGCACGTTCCCAGAGAGATTCACTGGCGATGAGCAACGGGCGCCGTGACCTGCTTACACGACCACCTGTGCATGTGGACGCAGAACGGAGACAAAACATTAGGGACAGGCTGTAGCTGGCAGCTCAGATTCACACAGTAAACCTCTGCAAACAACGAGCCCAACACACTTTCACTCTGCTCAGCTACAACAATGAGCCGGCTCGTACCAGAGCAGGCGTCGCACAGACACCACACTCAGACCGTAGATGGAACGGCCAGCTGCAAACCTGTCTGTGGATTGTTATTATTTTAATATTATTGGACATTATCCTGACCGCCTGATACAGCCCCCACCTGACTGTAAATAATGGAAAATAAAGTCAGGCTCTGACATTTATTTACTCCCACTGAGAGGACTCAGACTCAGCCTGGGTTCAAAGCTCAGACACTTGACCTCTCCTCTCTGCGCTGGGGTACGAGAGTAAAGACGTCTCACTCCTTTTGAAAACAGTAATAAATTACCAATGGTCTCCACTGGGACACAACAGAATGTCCTATTTTCTCCTCCCTCATGGTTACGTTTAATAGGTCCTCTCACCCTCACCCTCTCCCTTTTTTGTCCAATCAAACGCGCCATTTAAAAAATGCTCCTGGACTCGGCTTGAAAGCAAAGCCCCACCAGGCTGCAAGCTTCTAAAACAAGGGCGACTGGACCGTCCCCAAAGTGGATGGAAGCAACAAAAGACAGAGAGGAGAAGATGATGAAAGATGCTTTGGAGGCGAGAGGATGGGCGCTCCCCTCAGAGCCCGTTGCTGGTTGCCTCGGTGATGAAGCATTGGACCGTGCGTTTGTGTTAGAGTCACACAGCAGACACATCTCCCCTTCTACCTCTGATGCTAAATTTAATGTCTAATAGTTCAGCAGCTCCTCCATCAGTCAGAAGTGATGTTTCCCACGTTATTTCATCACTGCTACACGACGTCCTCATCGTGCCAGGAAACTAACAAAGAAATGATCCGGAAACACAAAAGAAATAGTAAAGTTACAGATTAGAAACAAGAACAAGAATAATACGTGAGACCATACTAAGTTAACAAGGCCTCATAACGTCCGACAACTCAAATACTGCTCTTCATATAATAATATAAAATCAGTGGATTGAACAGGTCACTTCAGCATTTTTATTTCCGCAACTCTTTAAATAACTCTAAAAATAAACCCTTCTGTTTGTGACGGCGGAGATTCGACTACTTCTGGTATATTTGGCTCGTTATGCAACACAAAGCACGTGTTGACAGCAGCGCTATGAAAATTATAGTGAGTTGCTCACGTTCCCACACTTATAGCTCAGTCTTCATATTGAACCTTCTAAATTTAGTATACATGTAAAATTCTAGGTTTCAAAGGGTTCATCCAGGAAATGTGAACCCGCCTCAGACGCTTTGAAATAATGAACCATTTCCAACAACTTTCAGCCACAGTCGCGTGGAGCGAGACTAACCAGACTGTTTGAAACACTTTTTACAGCAGACGCTTCACTGGCACCATCACAATGTGGAAGCAACATAAAAGCTGGATTCCAACTGGTCTCAGAACGACTTCACCAAATGTAAAAATCTATGTTTCTGGCTGTGGCAGCTGCTTTTGAAACCATGGATCATTTTCAACACAGCCGCTTCATATTGATTCAGCGCTTCAGAGACATTTCTTTCTCAACCACTGCTCACTACCTTTGTCTTCGAACAGCTGCTTGAGTAGCTAATGGACCAAGTGTGAAAAATAACTCTCACACTTACTGACACTTTAGAAGAGTCAAGGGTCTATATGCACACCTCAGGAGGGCTGCATCATTGTCAATTATCCAACGACACGATGGCCGGTCTTTAAAGGATGCTGCGCCGTAAACTCATACTTCAAAATAAAAGTATCAGAGGAGAAACCAAAAAAGCTCGAACACGAATCACTGAAGAAAGAAAAGTGTTTGAGATGTGCAGACAGTGCTAATAAAACCTCATCTCTGCTTTTGATCCCAGTACATCACTGAAAGTTTATATGACGCCATGAACATATGTCGGACTCTGTGTTTACATTTAGTGTGATTGGTTTTATTGATGTTTTGTAAGTTCTTGTGAGGCAGGTCTAACCTAAATCATCCATCATCACCCTTGATAAGAATAAGAATCACAATCAGGAGATGTCTGCTCCACTGCTTTCTTCTGTTTCTGTTGAGTTGGAAAGGAGCATTCCGCCAACTAAAGCGATGGGTTTCAACTCCTGCAGCTGCTTTCAGCCACCCAGTAGAAAGTATAGATATAAAATATTAATGTTCTATTCTATCACAGGAAAGATAAACTGTTTAATCTTTAAAATGTATATAATATTCAGCATCAGGTCGATAGACCAGATCAGTCTACTCACTGGGACTGAACTCTGAAGTTGCCTTTTAATTCTTGGAGTGGTTACCGGATTGTGTCAGCGCGTGTTGCTCTTTCCTGTTGAGCCTCTGAGCTGCAGTTGAAAAAGTGTATCGATGAGAACCAAAGTGCTTTTTGCTCGTACTGACAAACTAATCCAAACTCCCCCACCTCTCCCCCAGCCCGGCTCCTCACGCATCTCCCTGCTGCTCTGCCTGATCAGCTCTGACAACAGCGTTCACTATTCATTAGGAGAATTTAACTGAGAACCTGGACCACGGAGAGCCTCAGGCACGGGTGGGGACACAAAGGACATCCAGGGCCTTTAAACAGCCACACACACACACACACACACACAATCACTGGATGCAAATTAGACTTTAAAAGTTCAAGTGCAGTGAGTCAAAGTTAAGCAGGTGAGGGCAGATTAAAAATGAACAGGGAATGAATCTGAATATGAACACGCACCACTGAGCAGCAAAGTTAGTCATTGTTCCAAACATTAATTTTGTTGAGCCACGTTTTCACTGTGAAAATCGACAGCGTAGTTGTAGTAGTAGTCCTTGTTAGAGGCTGTGAGAACATCAGCAGCAGTTTTGAAATCTGTAATTGCCAACTGTACATAAGCCACATGTTTCCTCTCTGGACACTAAGGCTGTTTTAAGCCGTCATCATACACACTTACACAAAAAAAACAACCTTCATAGTAAAATAATCTTTATGTGTCAAACAGAAGCGACGGAGGAAGCCGTTTTTCTCTGAAGCACAAACAAACGCCACACTTGCACTGATTGTACGGCTGTTCTTGCTGCCAGCTGCAGTTCCCTAAATCAGCCTTGCAAACATCAGGATGGGGAGCATTGTATTTTGGGCGATTTATTTTCACAGTTGGGCTGAATACTCCAACTGTGCCTGGAAGTGCCTCATGTTCACAACTTCCTTTTCAGGGATCTCCAGGATCGTACAGTCCTCAAATGTACTGCAGCCAAACACTGGCCACTCCAAAAAAAATGATGCTGTGTAAAAATGAAAGTAACACAACCTGGCTGCAAAGGAATCACGCAGAAAAGTCATATGAATGAACCTATGAACAAATGAAAACATGTGTTTTCATCAGTGAAGGACTTGGTGGACATGTCATGACCACACCTCGCCAGAGCTTTCTTAATAATAATATTATATAATTATTATTATTATTGTACATGAAATAATATTATGCGCAGAGTAAATCGAGGTCAGCTGATAACACCGTCAACACACACAGCTGTGATTACACTCGACATACATGTAAACAATATATACAACACATGTAAATGAGGTCCACCAAATGTATACACTACACCGACAAATTACACAGCCACACCGAGAACCGGTAAAAAAAACGTAGACAGTACCCGCCAAAATTACAAAAGTGCAATCTGTAAAAGTCTTAAATTGCACAGAGTTCAGAGCAGGACGGACATTTGTCAAACAGGTGGACTATTGAACTCACCGCTAGCAGTGCTGGAGTCGCGGCTAAAGCTGCTAATTGCTAACTTATTGTTAGCCAATGCATTAACCTGTACTTGGGGGTCACTGCTGCGCGATATTCCTGGTGTGAAACACTTTTTCCAAACTTTCTCATCTCCGTTTTCATTTATTTACGAAACACCACTTTGTAGCATCTAAGCTAGCTTTTTTTTAACCGCGAAGAATATCGCCTTGGTACCGCCTACTTCGCCCCTCTACCTAACTACGGTCACTCGTAGTCCCATTGATTGGGTGATCAAATCACGTGAACAGGTCGTTGTTTTTAATTGGCTAGAGAGAGGTTTTACATTTCTTTAGTAAGTTATCGATGTTAACTGACCGACGAACGATAATGATCGTATATGTACGATAATTTATATAACAAATAAATAATAATAAATAAATGCAGAAATATAATAATAAATATAACAATGCTGAGTGGGACTGTTGGGTTTTTCCTCATTACTCTGCATATGTTCACATAATGTGTAAGGTCCTAAACCTTACACTGTGAAGTGCCTTGAGATGGCTTATGTTGTGATTTGGCGCTTTATAGATAAAGTTTGATTCTCTAAAAATCCTGCACAAACATTTGCATTTTCCCAAATGTATTTCTGTAAGAAACAGTTATTTTAAATCCAGCACACGGCCTGATTACCACAGAGGTTTTTGCAGTGTGTGCATTTCTGCAGAATAGAATAGCATGTATTTCTTCTCACTTCTCACCAGTGGTACAAACAAAGGTTTGGTCTAGAGCCAAGATCCACTTGCATCAAGGGCTGAGTGCTGATTACTATGACCAACTAGACCAACTAAAACCTTAGTGTGAAGATAAAAATCTAAGGAGTGGACGAGTACTTAATAGTTTTCCCCAAACTCCTCCTAGGTCCCTGCTGTATCTCCATTGTTTTTATAAAATTTGAATTTTAAATTTGCTGCTATAGACTTCGTCTTCTGGGGGACCTCCCTTGACACACTGAGCTCCTCTCCTTCTTTCCTCTTTGCTCCTCAGTTCACTCACCAGCATTTCATGCCATTAACTTTGTGTTTTCTCTCTCCTGTAGTTGTGCTTCGTCCTCTCTGTCTGTCTCTGTCTTTCTGCAGGTGTTAAAGCAAGCAGTGTTTGTCTTTCTTCTTCATTTGCTGCAGTTAAAGACTGGTGTGTGTCTGTGTATGTTAAACACTTCCAAAGCTTAATGTTCTTCCTATTTAAAAATTGTTGATTGTGCCAACAACACAAAGCAACTTAAATTTTCTTTACTGAAGTGCAGTGATTTTTACTTAAAAGACAAGTTGATTGAGTTCTCTAAAAATCCTGAAACAAGCACATTTTCCCAAATGTTTTTCAGAAAGAAATAATTATTTTAAATCCGGCAGACGGCCTGATTACCACTGAGCTTTCTGCAGTGTGTGCATTTCTGTAGAACTGCATATTTTTCTTACTACTTCCAGTGGTACAAACAAAGGCTTACAAATGTTTCATAAGTTAGAGATGTTGGGGAAATGTAATAAGCCACCACCAAGCTTCTGGACATAGTGTGTGTGTGTGCGTGTCAGTGACAGCCACTGCATTTGCAATTTAAGCTGAAACGAACAAAACATCTTAAACACTCGGTTTTAATAAAGGTAGGTCTGCTGAATTAACACCCAGGGCTCGTTAGAAACCACTCAGCAGAACACACAAACCACACTGGACCCTCAGCACGCGAATTAATAAAACTCTCACATTGCAATGAAAATAAACACAATCTCTCAGCTTCACACCAGGAGATTTAAATGTTTCATACTGTAATAATACCCAGACTGCAGCGAGCGGTGCAACCTGCCTGACACTCGCATCACTTCTCATGTTTATTTTAGTGTTTGAAGGAGCAGTCAGTCGGGTTTAAGCAGAGTCGCTATCGTGCTGTCTGTCTGTCTGCAGGGGTTGACAGGTTACAGCGCTTATTTACACCGTCTGATGTTGCATGCAAAGTAGAAATAAAAATTAACTTTCATTTTTTACTCTTTATTTGATGAATTTTTAATTGAGTCGGCACAAGGAGTTTGTAGCTTTCTCTTACGGCAGCACAGATTCTCCAGGAGTCTCATATTTATTATTTATGAACACTGATAATGTGTCCCTCATGCAACAACATCCACATGGTTTAAACAAACACCCGGAGCCCTTCCTGCCGTGACAGATAGGAGGCCACATCACAGAGCACAGGTTTGTAAATGACTCACAGGTTTTACGGCTGCAAACGTGCAGATCTATAAATGCGTGAACACATTTTGAGAAAACTGGCTCCTTGTTCACTTTTTAGTCATGTTTCAAATGTTTGTGGCGATTTTCTGTCTCCTGTTGCTCATTTCTGTCTCTTTGTCTGCTTTGTTTGGTCTTCTCAGGTTTCTGGGGGTCAGGGTACACAACATGTATCCGACAGGAACATACTTAAAGCACGTCCTCGCCTGCACAGAGGACATCAAAGTTCAGACACAAGGGGGCAGAGTTGAGCCTGATTATCCCTCACACGTCATCAGGGATCTGTGGTGATTTACAGCTGTTGCTGGGTTCATAATGCAAACTTAGCTTTACGCAGGGCTGCATCTTATTTCTGACGATGAGCACAATCAGAGGCACGACTCGCCAACAACAGGACGTCTCTCAACCAATCAACACAGTCCTCAACTTATAACACAGCTCAAATGTTTTCATGCAGTTTGAGCCAAAACAGTAAACGTCCATACTTACATACACGTACACCTGTGCACCTGCACACACGTGCACGCAGTGCGTCATACTAACACACGTGCACGCAGTGCGTCATACTAACACACGTGCACGCTCACTTTGGGCCTAACTGTTTGTGAGAGCTGCAGATTTCTCATGATGAATCTCACAAGAAAGATAAATAATTTGTTTTGACTCTTTCAATTACAACAATCAAGTCCATTCAAAGAGGACACCTGCTGAGAGCTGTGTGTGTGTGTGTGTGTGTGTGCGTGTGTGTGTGTGTATGAAAGAACTCCTAACAACCAGAGAGCGACACACAGAGAACAGCACACAAAGGAACACATGTGGATAAAAATGCAAAGTGTTATTTATCTTTCTGTCATCTCTGGGTCGTTTCGTTTGAAACGCCGGAGACAGAGTGATAAAACTACTCTGTTAGCGCCTCCTAGAGGCTGTGAGCAGCGATACCTATCAGTCAGTGTGAGTGCTGTGAAGCTAAAACATACAGTTCGTCCTTAGGATGATGCTTAACTGTAAGATCAGAGTCGTTACCATCAACCCCCGTTGACACGATGAGCCCAGTTTCCTCCATCAACACGTGGAGAACAGAAACCACACACACACTGTGACAGGTGGTTCATCATCCACATTCCACCAGGTCATTTCCTCCTCTGTTGGTTTAATGATGATAATAATAACAATGCATGATGCTGATTTTGTTTGGTGAAGTTTTATCTTCTCTCCACTAAGACTGGAAGCGGGGGGGGGGGTTGTCCTCCGCTTCAACTTTCTCCAGGAACCCTAAGCTGACATTAAGCCGCTCCGATGATACGATCTCCTTTTAGCTTCTCTCCTTTCTGAGGATTGTTCCTCTGATGGTTTCAGACGTGTGGTCTGAACCACATTCTGCTCAATTTAAGCTCCCACATGCGACACACGAAGCTCCGAGGACAGAGACAACTTGTGTTGCTGGACAGTCAGCGAACGTCTCGACCTGATTGGCTGAGCGGGACACTGCTGGCTCATTAATGCTGCAGAGTTGCTGCTGCGCCGTCTCCTGTGTGTGTGTGTGTGTGGTGAGCCAGTGAATACCTGAGCGGGGGACGAGGTGGGGGAGATAAAAAATAGATGGATTTATTGGGAGATGGAACAACAGAGGGACTGTGGCAGAAAGAGAGAAATAAAGATGAAGACACAAGATCAGCCTGATGGTAAAAAATTCATTCCAAGGCAGCAGGCCGTGCAAGTCTGGCTCTAAATGATTCATTTTTAAAGTTGCACAGGAGGAGGCCTGTGCCTGCGTGTGTGTGCGTGTGTGTGTGTGAAGCAGTAATATATGTACTGCACGTGTGCCAACGTGTCTAATCGTGTGTTCAGGTCTGTGTGTCCC
>JAUMHJ010000011.1:14364187-14390822 GCA_032361105.1 Microctenopoma lineatum | reverse complement strand
GTGTGCGTGTGTGTGCGTGTACTGACCGTTGTCATGCGTCAGGTTGAGCAGCACCCCTATAATAGCCCTCATACAGTTTTCTACCGCTTTTCCCACCACAGCTCGCTCTGAGTTCACCTCCCTGCTGTAACGCTGGATCATCTCCTCGCACCTCCTCAGAGCCCTGAGAGGAGAGGAAGCAAGGAGAGGAGACAAGGAGAGGACAGTTAAAAACAATTCTGTGATGTAGTGTGTGTTTGTTCATCATCGAAGTGATTCAAGATGTCACTTTATTCTCTGCATGAAACAGAGCAGCATTCAAAGACGCACACGCACACACACACACACACACACACACACAAACACACACACACACACACTGCAGCAGGTCAGCAGCCTGATGCAAATAACTAGATTAAAACTAACGACACAAGAGACCAGAAACCAGAGCCCGAACACTGTGACAGAGCGAGAGGAAGGACACACACACACACACACACACACACAGGACATAAAGAGAGAGAGCGTAATGTGTCCTACGGAGAGTAAGTCGGGATGAGACACAGACCACACTCGTTTGACTTTGAGGTGTAAGAGACGACAAACCAGAATCATCCTTCAGCATATTAAACAACCGCTGCTCAGACACACACGAGGACGCTGTCCGCTGCCTTTATTGAATTACGTCTCAGGGACAGCTGAGGCGCTCGGAGACAGAGGGGTGAGTCTGGGTTGAAACAATAAGGGCAGCGTGCGAGGAGAAAAGACGACGACTGAAGGAGGAGGAGAGAAAAGGGAGGCAGGCAGGGATTATCTGACTACGTCTGTGTGTGTGTGTGTGTGAGATGAGTGGAGGTGGCAGCGCTCGCTCGCTCACCCTGTGGTTTTGGGGGTTAATCGAGTTAGCGGGGGGGACAGCTGAAGGCTCAGACTGAGGCCTGTGTCACCCACTCAACAGCAGGTCTTTGTCGACCCATCCAGCCGCCACCCTCACCCCCACCGTGACCCCACCCTCACGGCGGTTCAGTCACACAGAGGGTAGAGCGAGAAGGTCCCGATACGGCGGCGGCGGCGTGGACATGTTTTTAAAATACTAAACTGTTGTCAGGGAACAAAGACTGTTTCTACTTCAATCTGAGGTCAGAGTAAAACCAAAGTAAGTGGCCTGAAACACTGGGAGCAGAGAGGAGGAGGAAGAGGAGAGAGCAGGGTCAAAGGTCACAGCTACGACTGACAGGAAGTCTCAGCCAGGAAATGAAACAACAAAGCCCTGAAAACACACACACACACACACACTGACATGTCACAGAGACAAAGAGAGAAAGACACGCGTGGGTCGTTCATATTCCCAGAACTCACTTTGCAGTGGAGACGATGAGCGACGAGTCTTTGTAGGCGATCAGGTAGCTCTGGTTCTCCGGGTTGTGGACCGTGACCTGAATGTACACACGCAGACATTTACATTTAATCCCATGGATCCACCTTCACAGAGGTTAGTTTCATGCAGCGCCCGGAGAAAACCTGGAACGAAAGGACCTCCACATACCACACATAGCATCATGTGTGCTGGTACCGGTACCACTGTGTGCCTCTGACAGACCTCGATCCCGGTTGGACCGGTGTCAGTGCTCCAACATAATAATGTGGAACCTCGGCTCCACTCACACGTGTCTCATTCGCGTTCACACACTCCTAAAGTCTGAGCCGACCCAGTTCCCGAGGAGGACCGAGCCCGACACTTACGCTGTCCAGCACGCGTAAACACCTCTCAGCTCCCCACAGAGAAGAAACCAGCTTCTCCTTGTCGTCCTCCCGGTTCAGGTTATCAACACACTCCTTCACTGTGAGGACAGAAACGACAACAGTCAGAGACCAGACGCCGCACCACGCCTTAGAGACAACAGAACTCCCCTTACCTTTATCTACTATGTGGTCCAATCCCCCCAGCAGCCGCAGCTCCTCTTTGAACCAGTCTCCCGCTCGTTTCGACGTCAGGGACAGCAGCGTCTCCATTGCTAAGTGACCCGTCTGCAGGACAGAGGGAGACGGCGTTTTAAACATTTCACCTTCTGGGCCGGTTCCTCTGGTTTCTAGGTGTGTGTGACATTTCTACAGATGCTGCAGATGTTTTAGGCCACAGAACATCCAGCAGAGGTAATAATAACTCGACACCGTCTCCACACTCTCACGCACAACAGGAACAATAAGCACATCCTAGCTGGACCCAGACCCCTTAGTGGTTCTTGTACCGTTATGTTCTGCAGGTCCAGGTGCTTGTTGTGCACAGTGTCACAGAGCTTCCTGATCTTTTCCTTCATTTTGGCAATTTCCTTGGCGCTGAACTGCACGGGAGACTCGGACATGGCCCCAGAACCCTGGTCCTGGTCCAGCTCCAGCAGCCGGATCATCAGGTCCAAACAGGACCGATCCAAATCCATGTTCAACCGGTCTCTACTCAGGATGTACATCAGAGAGGCCGTGCACAGAGCCAGGTTCTGCACAGACGAACAGAAAAGAAAGAGACGATTAATCCTCCACTAAAAACTTAAACGGAACAAACTGTAAAATCTCACGCTGTGCATCTTTACCGGATGTTGAGGGGCGTCGTTGAGTGTTTTGAAGACCTGGGCCACCTTCCCTCTGGCCCGGAGGTGCATCCTGAAGCTGGGCATGGCGCAGCGCGTAGCCAGGCTGATCACACTGCGGAGTTAAAAAGCAGGCTTTATTTTTCTGTGGCGTAGCGGTGAAACACGGCGACGCAGCAGACGAGCTGCAGCTCCGTACCTAAGGCATCGCGTGTTGAGAGGCTGTCCGCTCTTCAGACCAGTAGCCAGATAATCAAAGTCATCAGAGAACTCCTGGTTCTCGCCAAACTCCACCACGTCGTTGAAGTGCTTCACGTGCTGGACAACCGTGTACAGCTGGAAAACACAGAGAGGAGTGAACCCAGAGGACCGGCGTACGCTGCCTGCAGTGTACGGTTCAGGATGGGGGGGTACCTCCTTGTGCTCCTTGCGGCATTTGAGCGTGGTGACCGTGTCCTGGTAGGGATCGGTGGGGACAGTGACACACTTAGTGACTTTGGGTGGAGGAGGAGGAGCCTTGAAAACACCATCATCCTTCTGGGTGTTGGAGGACGACTCCTTACTGGTTCCTCCTGCTGATGCTGCCGCCTGGAAAAGTGGGGGAGCGTTTACAGCCCTGGACATCAGAGCACGATGCGAGTACAGGCAGGTACTTACAGGAGCCGTCTGAGGCCGCGAGAAGAAAGTGGGAGGCGGCTCCTCCTCACTTTCCAGCGTCCAGTGTCTGGCGTTATACACAGCTTTGGTGGGAGACTGCAACATGAAAACAAAAGAAGAATCAAAGCAGCCCCACCTCTGACGGGTAAAACAGGACACCCCCGCGTTGTTCACCTGCTAAAGTGAACAACACACTAAAGTGTTGCAGCGTATTTCTGGAGAGAAGGAGGCGCAGAGGTGAATAACAGAGAAAACTGGATGCACATTAAACGGGTACGGGTCGGCCAGCGGGGATCAAACAGCAGGAGACACGCCCCACCTTCGTCCTTGGCTCGTCTCCTGTCCTCGCTGCATCTTTTTGCCAAACCTGTGGTTGGTGGTTGCTGGGGCATTCATGATGCGAGACAAAAGAGAGACTGAGGGGAAGACAGGACAAAGAGCAAAGAAACAGACGAGAGAGAGTTGGCTCGAGAGGAGCAATGAGGGAGGTGTGGGCTTCAGTCTGTGGCCAGAGCACCACAGGGTTAATAAGCCCAGACAAAAGGGGAGTTCAGGATGAGCTTTGCTGCACTGGAAAAATAATAAGCATCAACACCACGAATTAAAGCCTCCTACAGTCATCTCAATAGCACAGGCAGACACCCACCCCACCCCCCTCCACCTGCTGCTTAGCAGTATGGGAGAGACGAGGTAAGTGGAGAAATGCAGCCGTACTCCTGCTGGGCCGCACAAAAAAAAAAAGATGAGTGTTTTACTGTTTGTTGTCTGACTGCACATCAGCAAAAACTCTTTTCTAACTATAAGGTCCAGCAGATTGGTTCTGAACTGGCTTTTTGTTACTGTGCTGTATCAGGTATCATTTTCAGGATGCAGCTCTTTGAAAGCCGACACAAGCACAGATCAGGAGATTTTATCCCGAGGGAGAGCGAGAGCGAGACATACTGAGAGGTGAAAGTGGTCGGGTGAAAGTGATGTAGACAGAGAGGTGAAGTCATTATTCAACTCTGAGTCCGGGCATGAAACCCAGGAGCCAGAGAGAGAGAGCACATTAAGCACGAAGTCTGGTAACACGCTCACTGCTGGTCTGCAGAGGGCAAATTAACTTCATGCTTTGGTTCTTCTAACGTTCCCTGCAGGTGCTGGGAGACACCTTCACAACACCGTTATCTCTGCCGCTGCAGAGGCGTCTGACGACACGACCGCAGAACACGAAAGAGTCGTTTAAGGTTTGGGTGAAGCTCTGTTCGTCGCGTTCGGGGACAGCAAATGGAAAAAGACATCCACCAAAACACAACAAGTGAGGAAATGACTCTGAGCTCATTTAAATTCAGACATTAGTCCTGCTAATTACTTCCACATTCATGCAAGAAAGTTAAAATGCTGCAAACTAAAGGCAACGTGTTTAACAAGCAGCTGAGAGAGAGAGAGAGTTAAAACAAACGCACCAAACTACCCAGAGTGCAATGGGTCTAATTAACAACAGCAGTAAAACCCCATCAGCGGTTCACCTGATGCAACACTTTCACTGCAGGAGCTGCCAGAACCAGAGACGAGCTTAGGAATCAAACTTCACATTCAATAATACCTTACTTCATACTTGGATTTCTGCCGCTACACAATCAATAGTCTGATATCAGTCAGCCGGCCGGACAGCCGGGGAGCGACACGCCATTAGCAGACTGATAAATAAGAGAGCAGCAGTTTGAAGAGGTTTAGAGACCCCCCCCCGTCCATCCATGAATAAACCAGAGTCATACTGGGCGTAGGTGGTCGGAGCCGTCCCAAAACCTACACACACGGAACCACGAAAGGTTTCACAGCTTGGAAAAGTCTCCAGATCCAGATGTGTTTAAAGTCACAGAGTTGGCTGTGAGACATGTTACACATTCATTTCTACCGCTGTATAATGTTTTTACGTCTTATTCCTGTGTAAAAATAAGCAGGGATCTGATTTTACATCTATTAAATACCGACTACTCCACACCCATCACCTACTAACACAAACACAGACATCCTGCACGATGGACAGACACACACACGGTTTTCAATCCGTGTTAATAGTTCATCTGCTGAACAATGTTTCATTTCTTTCTTAGGATTTCAAAACTTTTAAAGCGACCAGCAGGTGAAACGCCCGCCGTCATCCAGGCAGCGTGAGCCTGCAGTGATGCGAGTGAAGCGTGGTGCCCAGTCTCACCTTCTTGTGTGCGCTGAAGATCCTCCGGAGGGTGTCTGGGTTCCTCTCGGCCGGTTTGCTTTGAGGTGGCCTCCTGGGAGCCCCCGCCCCGGCCACCACGCTGAGACCGTCCTCTGAGAAGTCCAGAACTTCTGTGGAGAGATGGCAACTTTCACTGTAACAGGAGAACTCACACTACATCGTGAATGAAAGGAAAGGATGTCGGCTCACTTCCTGTGACTTCACCCTGACACATGAAACCACCCCACTCTGTCAGAGGATATTTCAGATTACAGGAATTCATCGTGCATAGAAAGAAAGTGTGTTCAACCTGCTCGTATCCTGTCCTGCTTCTCTGAAGTCTTCTTGTTCTCTTTGGCTGACGTTTCCTCTCGAGTCTCCAGGCTCTCAAATGGATCTGGAACATCATAGGACATCATGTCTTCCACGGTAACCATCGGGGTTTCCTTGGCAACCACAGTCTTCTTGCCCTTCCTTGCCTCCTTGGACCCATCGTTGCCGTCGTCGTCAGCTCCGTCGCTGTCGCTCTCGCTCATGTCGTCGAAGCCAAAGTACTTGATTTTGTAAGTGGAACGTCCGTCAGCGCTGTTGCTGCTGTTTTCCTCCTGGTGAGTGTCCGCGTCTTCGAAACCAAAAAGGTCCAGCTTATTGTCCTTCTTTGACTTGGTTTGTGTCTGCTTCAACCTAAAAGGAGACAAGCACACGTCCAGAAATACACCGTTTACCCCCCAGCTTCACTGTAAGAGATCTGACCTCAGGGTTCAACATTAGCAAGAAAGAAAGACCTGTACGTTTTAGGTTTTCTGCTTCTCTTCATTTAACCCAGGTAGTACAGAAGAAGAAGAAGAAGAATCCACTTTATTGTCATTGATACATTTTTACATGTTACAACAAAATTGGTCCTCTGCATTTGACCCATCACCCCTGGGGGGAGCAGTGAGCAGCCACATGGCGCCCGGGGAGCTAGCGCTGGGTGTCTCGCTCAGGGACACGCCTGGTATGGGGGGTGGGCTTGGTGCCTCAGCTGGGAATCGAACCTGGGTCTGCTGCTTTCCCAGCCCTCTGCCTTAACCGCTCAGCTACCAGGCCGCCAGTGCCTTCAAACGCTTCCTGCAGCATTGACTAAATTCATTTAAGGGAAGTTTCACTTTGATCTGTTAATTTGGCAGCTTTGCACAAATCTAATCCTGCTGCACCTCATGTCCTAGATTTCGTCAACGATGAAGAGCGATGCTGAACTTATGATGTGATCAAAGTCATAGATTTTACAGTGAGAACAGAGCAGAATTAACAGTGGAGATAAATACACGACGGTGTGCGAGTACGTACCTTGTGCTCTGTTGTTCCGGCTTCTTGCGCTGCCACCCTGCCTCTCCCAGCTCTGCCGTACTGACAGAACTGCTACCACTAGAGGTCGCTGCATCAGTAGTAAACTCCTCCACCCCCTGGTCTTGGATGGTGACGTTGCACATGGACACAGAGGAGGGATGCAGCACTGTGTAGTCTCTTGTTCTGCCTCGTCCCCCTCTGCCACCTGTTGTCTTACTGCTGTCAGACGTAGCTTTGGGAACATTCGTGCCAAACACCGTGGTGGCGAAGCTGCAGGAGTCCGACACTTTGCCTGAGCCCTGTTTGTTAGGCCTCCGGTACGTCCGACAGTTAGAGTTCCTGTTAGACGTCTGGGAGTAGTCTGACGTCTCGACAAGAAAGTCTGAGTCTCCCAGTAAGTCCTCGCTCTCCAGGGGGCTTTGGAGTCGTGGAGGAGAGGGGGGCTTCTCGTGCCGGTCAGAGCAGCCTGCGGTGACACCTGTGGAAGCCCAGGAGAGTGTGGGGGCAGGGTTGCGAGGTTCCTGGCTGGGCGAGGGTGGACGGAGACCCATGATGGCATCCCACGAGTCGTAGGTGGACTCAGCCTTCGACCCCGTCTTCAAGGTGGTAGTCTGCGCCAGGGGCTTCTTATCGCTCTCTGAAGCGTTTTGGTACCATGAGTAGCTGTGTTGGTTCTCCAGTGACAGAGAGGGACTCTGCTGGGACTTTCCTACGGATGGAAAACACACTTTATTACCAACATCACAAACTGATTCAGTCCAAGTTATGTCAACATATCAGAGTCTGTTTCTTTTAATGATAAACAGGACATCCTAACGAACGTCATCACAAATCCCCAGAGCCCGATACTATGCATTTAACTTGTCATTTCTATTCTGTTCAAGCAACAGTCCAAAGTGCAAAGACGTGACATAAACGTGGAAAAGAGGTAGTTCCTCTTATTTAAGAAGCAACGGTCGCAGCTGTTTCAGCAGCACTTAAAGGAGGATTCCTTTTCACTGCAGCCTGTCCGTGTCTGCCAAATAATGCAAGTAAAGTGAAACCTACAAATACTTTCTAGTTCACAGATGCAGCAACGCTGGGCCCACGGTTTGGTTTATGGTTAAATCCATCCATCCACAGCGGAAGAAGGGTGTACCTACAGTAACGATTGCACCATTTTGTAAAACACCCTTACACACTGAAAGCAGGTCACTCACACACACACACACGCACAGACAGACAGACATGCACAGACGCACAGACAGACAGACAGACAGACAGACAGACACACACACACACACACACGCACAGAGCCTGCTAGCTCTTTCTCCAGTTGCAGTATTAAAGTAGTCATGTCAAAGTAATCACATGCATGTAAACTAGCTTATTTCAACGGGTGACAAACTTGTTGCTCAGAGTAAACACAGGAAATTGCTTCACGTCATAACATCACAGAATATCTGAATCTGCCTTGTACAAAAGCTGAAGCTGAACAGTAACAACAAAATTCACTCCTTCCCGACACCAAAGTATTATTTGGGTGCAACGCTGCCATGCGGATTTCACTGCGAACCCCCGCCCAGCAACTAGACATCACTCTGCAAGAGATCACAGCAGGTTTCCTGAAGTATCTGAACTTCCTGTTAATCCCATTTTCACACGTATCACAAAGTGAAATTCAGAAAATCTCATTTTATTGACAAATGAAAAAGTCCAAAGTACATTTGTTTTTCTGAATCAGGAACATTATGTTGACACTACAGCAAAATGTTCCCGTGATTAAATCACTTTCGGTTAATCTTCAGCAGATGGCACAGCAGGGACCAGCCTGTTGGACACTCACACAGAGGATGTTGTGCAGGGCGACATCAAGGCCTGTCTGCTAGAAAATGTAGCTGAACTGCTCGTTATAGAAAAAAGGACAAAATGATCAACACATGGTGATTTGACCACCACAGTGTATATATATAAATAAACCTTTTCACAGTGCTGTGGCTTCACTGTCCTTATAAATGAGTTTGAGTGATAATTTAAAATGTGTATAACCATTCCCTCTTCATCTTTGGTGCTGCTCCTGCTTCCCATCGACATATCTCAGTGTCCTAACACTACGGAAACGGCACCCTGAGCTGAGGTGGTCACTCGGACACAGATTATCTGACTCCAAACAACATCGTGGCCTGGTTCTCTGGCAGGTGGCCATCAGCGGTCACGGAAAGCTAAAGTCAAGTGAAGCTGAAAGCAACAAAACTGACAGCGACAAGCTGTGAGAGTACAAACAAGCTGATTTCTCCCTGCTGTTCGGTCAAAAATTAAATAGCTGAAAAACTGAACCTGACCAGAAACACACTTAAGGACAGCACAAGAGCAATTATCAATGCTCTTGAAACCTAAATGGCTTTAGGAAAAGCCGCACACTACACGACATGCCCATCTGCAGCTGCTGCAGTATTCAATGAATGCTGAAGCTTCTGCATTTGAAGACTCACAAGTTAAGTTCGAATGTTTACACCTGACCGTTCATTTAGAGGCGAGTCTGGTCAGCAGACTAAACACACACGTTTTCTTCAATTATATGAAAAGCACAAATCAAGGAATATTTAAAATATCCCATTTCTGCCAGATCAAGCTGCAGGAATGTTTTATGTTTCATACATGATGAATCTGTAGATGTGTTCACTGACATCAGCACTTAAAAAGCTGCTGTGCTACAGTTACAGCGACTGTGCAGACTCCACTAAACCATTCAGTTTTTTTTCCGTGCTGTAGACGCCACCACTTTGAATTGTGGTAACATCTTCTTAGCAACTATGATTGTGACATTTCAAAGACTAATCAACAAAAATGACATTGAATAATGAATAATAAATACTTCACATATAGATGCAGTTAAACTTGGGTATTACCTCTGCCCGAATTGCTGCTGTTGAAGAATCGAGATGTATTCTCCATCACCTTGCTTTGGCTCCTGTCACCGCTCAGCCATGACTCCCCTTGAGCAGATGCCAAACTGTAGGATCCTCCCTGGATGCGTGACCTGCTTCCTGTGTCCAGAGACACACCCGGCCGCTCCGCCTGTGGAGGCTCCGCTGACGCCGGCTTTGCAGGCGATGCCTTGTTGCCACCACGAGACGACACTGGCTTGGATTCTTCATCACTGTCAAACCCAAACGGATCCTCCAAGCCATCGCCAGATGATCGGGGCTTCTTATATACCTCCAGGACAGAGTCATTCTTGGAGACACCGACACGCTTGGATCCCACCTTTGCCTTGTAGGTGGTGTCTCCCCATTTGGTACTGAGGGTGCCTCTCTTCGTGGACAGAACCTCGTCGAACTTGGACGTGCCCTCTCCTCCCTTGCGGCTATAGGTTTTACCAAATCTGGATGTCATTGTTGCATCTGTGTCATATTCTCTGAGGCAAGATGATAAGGGAGAAGAACCATTTAGTAAACAAAAGTTATAGAAATAGATTTAATTCACACAGCAGGTACACGGTTAACATGTGGCTTAATAGTGGCTTATTCCTTTAAAGCACCAACGATTTTCAGTTTTACCCAGCAACCACATATTGAGCTTGGTAACACTCGTGTTAACTGACTGAATGATAAGACATTACAGTACCACGTACTTAAAAAATATTGGTCCACCAGATCTCGGCCTCAGTGTTTCTATTGAACAAAAAATATATCATTGACTAAATTAAATTAGTCGGTCTTTTCTAAAGAACATGCGTAGCTACTGTTGTGTATTCGGCAACAGCTTGAGTACTCATCAGACAGCTGGTTTGACAAAACAGGGCTAACGTTAGCTTGCCAACAAGCTAATTATGCTAAGTTACTGCTATGAGCACTGACAGGATGCTAGCAGGGCAATTAGTGAAAACAACAAAACAAAGTGGTGGATGCGACGCACATCAAACCGTGTGTTCGTGTAAGTGCATGATGAGATATGTGTTAGGTAAAAATATAATACATATTTCTGAGTTAGCCGATACTATTAACGCTAGTTCAAGTTTTAGCCGTTAGCATTAGCAAAAGCTCAACAGAGAGTCCAGGAGCCGTCAAAACTGCTAGCTTGAAGCTAACAGCTAACAATAACTACAAACTGACATCGTGTTTTGCCACAGCCAAAAAATCCAATCATAGACATTTTTACTGATATACCAAAACTGACTGCTATTCTTATTCTACTTACTTGGTGAGCTAAAGATCAGATCCGCACAAAATACACTCCAGACCCGAAACGTCCGTTAAACTCACACAGGACCGGGCCTGCTTCCCCGATTCAAGCTGCCCTGCACAGTATAAACAAGGCCGAACAGGCGCTGCTAACGGGAAACTAGCGGGTGTAAAACACGAGGAAGAAAGCCGTAGATCCAGACTGCCGATAAAAGACACCGTCTACAACCCCATCTAACGAAATCAGCTCGTATTTTGATGCTATATCGTACTCGATTGTCTCCCCAGGATTGCGACGAAGGCTTCCATTGGACTCCCCCGCTGCGTCAAGTTAACCGGGGCTAGTTGAACGTGACCGGAATCTGGTTAATCGATCCTTAAAAATAAAAGTATCGATTGAACTTAGGATAAACAACAATATCTGGTTCAAAATAAATAATTTATTTAGAGTAGGACATTTACAGAATGTGGGTTTAATACAGATAACGTCGTCTACGTATTATTCAATGTCACACTGAAACATCACTTCATCTGTTTAACGTCCAAGATGGGGTTCTTCTTGTCCTATTTTGAAATTCATAACCGGAATTGTATATTTGCAGTATTGCTGACTTCACTTTAATGGCTTCCTCAATCTTTTCTTTACGAATGCTGCGTTCACGTACTCGATCTGAACTCGTAAAGGACATCGGTGAAATAAGTGGTAAAACGACCATGCATTAAGATTTGAGTATAACAGCATTTTCGCATGCTGCTTCTGTCCATATATGCACTGTAAAAGTAGTCCCTGGACAAACATTATGCATTGTAATATATTTTTAACACCATACCTAAAAGGTCAGTCTAGAGTTCATGAATACAGTTTTGTCAGGCTAAAGGCTAATATATGCAGCAGTATGATCATTACAGACACACATAACATATGTATATAATACATGATATAAAATCAACTAGCACCCGGTGCTAATTAATCTGTGTTTCCACTGTTAGAGAAACCCGTACAGGCAGTATTGTCAAAGGGAGTGCATCCCTGGTGCAAAGATATGGATACAGTCTCTCAGTGAAGGTGTGTGTGAACGTGTGTATGTGTGTGTTAGTATCAAGCTCGTGGAACGACAGCTCTCCTTTGTCCCAGTCCAGATGGACTCTGATCCTCTTGATCTCTCTAACCGGGAGAGCGATGTATTTCTCTGTTTGGGAGTATGCTCTGTATCCAACACTGCTGAATCCGACACTCCATACTGTGGACCCCACAAATCCTTGCCTGCAAACAGAGTCTGCTAACAACCCTACTTCCCACTCTTTGTTGTCTCTGACCTCAACATCCCAGCTGTGAGTCCCAGACGTAAATTCTGAGCCCAGAACCGAATCCCAGTACTCAAACCTCTCTGGGTTTTCAGGAACGCTCTGTCTCTTTCCATGTCTCACACTGGTCAGATCCTCAGACAGGATGAGTTCTGCGTTAGCGCTGTTTGGATCCAGAATCACAGGAGTGTAGGAGACCAGGTCCTTTACCTTGTCACAGATGTTGAAAGTGAGGTTGCCCAGGTGTTTTGCCACATCAATTAAAACCCCCGAGCCCAGCTGGGGGGCGTCCAGCAGAGACTGCTGCTGGACTCGTGTCGCTGCAGCCTTGCAGTTCTGCAGGAACGACACATCCTCGGCTCTCAGCAGCTTCACTACAACGTCGATTGTGTCTGAAAGAGCTGTCGTCTTTCTGCTTAGATCTTCAGACTTCTGCTTCATCAGCTGACTCTTTTCTTCCTCTTCCTCCCTCAGAGCAGTGATCCTGGCTTCCTCCTCTTCTTGTAGGAACTGGTGAAGCTTCTTAAACACCTCCTTAATCTGCCTCTCTGTGTTTTGACTCTGAAGCTTAATGTGTTCTGCTGTTTGATTAACATTTACTGTAGCATCTTCCAGAACCTTCAGCCTGTCCTGTAAGGGCTTCAGGGATTCCCGGAGCTCATCTCTGTGGCCCTGTGCAGCTTCATTGATGGGCTTGAACCTGTGGTCACTGTGTATTTTTGCATCTCGGCAGACAACACATGCTGGCTGCTGATGGTCCAGACAGAAGAATTTGAGCTTCTCAGAGTGCAGGGTGCAGAGTGCTTCTAACCTCTGTGAACCTCTCTGATCTCTCTCTTGTAAAAAAGCCTCACACAGGTTCTTTAATGCCAAGTTACGAGGTGGATCACTCCAGTCAGAATTTGTCCAACAAACCGGACACTCTCGGGTCTTCTTCTGTCCCCACCAGCTCTGCAGACAGGCTTTGCAGAAGCTGTGGCTGCATGTCAAGATGACGGGATCCTTGAAGATGTCGTAGCAGACAGGACAACAGAAATCTACCGGAGCTGAGGCCATTTTTCTTTGAGCTAAGCTGAAAAACAAACCACAGCAGCAGGCAGACAGGAGGTGGTGCCACTCCCTCCTGTAGAGCGGCACTGTCACTGTGAGCTAAGCTTGTTTTCTCGAAGCTCTAACGCTGTCCTGGTTGAAACGGCAGGTATTCCAGAAATCCCAGGTCCACGACTGTTCTTTAAGAGTTGCTCCTCTTTGTCAGTGAAACCATTTCATGTGTCTGGTGGTGACTCATTGCTCTTCTTTTCTCTCGTCCGTCATGAGGCAACACACGCTGCGCTTCCTGATTTATCACAGGTGAGCCACAGACAGGGCGGAGCTATGTCAGACAAAGGTGTCCAGACGTAGAACCCCTTGTGTTCGGCAGGTGGTGTACCTGCCATCTCTGTCACGTATACTCATGCCTGTTAGGGGCCCGTTAGCACTGTGTGTGGGTTAGTTTTGTCACCACGCAGAACAGATTTCATGCTCAGCACTTCACACTGTTAACTCTGTGAACCTAGTAACAAATAGTTGTGTGGTTGCTCCTACTTGTTTTTCCAGTTCTTTTGAAGGGCATGTAACTGTTGTCATGACCCCTGTCATCTTCAACAGGTCATTCAACATTCACGTCGGTCCTTTACTGGAACCGAGTACTGAAACCAGTTTAACATTTCCTTTCCTTACTGGGATCCGAGTAAAAAAAGGAAACCAAGATGCTGTATCTCTAAATAAATACACCCAATGCAAAGCTACATGCTAACCGAAGCTGAGAATGGAAACGTGAAATGTGCCAAATCCACATTGAATCTTTTTGATTTGCATGTTTAGATAGAACTACAAGAGAAAAAAACTCTTGGGTAGCATTCAGTAAGGACGTTTTTCAGTATGGGATCTACAGCCTCGCTAAAGTTTCAGCCAGCCCAGATTTTCCTGTGGTCATTGTGTTGACCTTTGACCTTCATAGCATGTCAGCATTCTGTGGCGGATGGCAGGTCTGAAACGCTGTGGCTAAGAAGGGGTTTCCTTGTTTTATGTGCCTCCTTGTTTCTAGTCATAGATGGAGAAACACCAGAAGTTGTCCTTGCAGTCCGCCACAAGACTTGAAATGATCCCAGTGCTTGTTGACATGCACCCTGCTGCTGCTGTCTGTTTCTTTAGGGCAATCGGGTCGTCTTGGCTTCAAGCCTCGTTTCTTCAAACCACAAAAACCTTTCCAAAAGTTACTGTGGAGCGTTAAGCATGCCTGAAATCCCTGCATGGCATTTCGCGCCTTGTGTGCCAGCGTCAGCCTTCCTGCCAGGCAGTAGACTGATGTTACTGTACCACGAGGGGTCTGAGTTTTTGACAATATAGGACAGATCTGAGTTTGTCCACACGGATGTCAAAAGTTCCCCCGGGCAGGCGTTGCTTGTTGAGAACCTGGCAGCGCTTGATGCTGGCACCTGAAGAGCTCAGGCTTCACACGGTTTCGAAGAATAGCTTGGCACAGGGGCTGGCATGAGTGTTGGCAGTGACCTGCTTCAAAACAATTAGGTCTTTGACACCCAGCAGATAGCGAACGTATAGGATCGGCTCTGGCAACGGCAGCGGCTGGGAGAGAAGCCAAATCACCGACCGACCACGTCAACTCATTTCTGAGGAAATGATGGTCCAGAGACGAGAGAGCAGGAACAAAATAACGTCATCACAAAGTAGTTTAGTGCTCAATACATTAGTTTCTTACTGGAATGTAATGAGGCACAAGAGGAAAGAGGCTGCTGCTGGGGGCTGGAGTCATTAGGCCGTTCATGGCGGCAGCAGCAGCAGCAGGAATGTGGGTCAGTGGCTGCTCTTTATTCACTGAGAGCTAAAGCCTAAGGGGCACGAGACTCTTCACACCTGATCTAATGTTCTCCCATGCCAGATTGGGAAACACTGAACTTCCAGTTTGTCGTTTTGCCGAGGCACAGGTTGTCCAACACACTTTCGTCTCGTGTGTCCTGTTGCACTGGACTTCATAGCGATTATTCTTCACAGAGAACTCAGGGGATGCGCATCCACCCATCTCCTCCTTTTACTTCTTTTCTCCCCTTTTCTTTTGTCTCGTCTCTCGTCCTGCTCTGTTATCCTGTGATATCCTGTGAGACTTTTGATAAATGCCCTTCAGTGGAAGATGTTTCAGTTTTTCTCAGTAGCTTAAACACGTCTGTTCACGCTGACTTCACTTTGTCAAATCATTGAGCACAAAGACTGAAACAGAATATGGGACCAAAAGCATTTTTTTCCCTAAAAAAAAGATATTTTCTTCAAAATACTTCACACACCTTTCAGTATAAAGTGCTCCGCCCATAATATGTTCCCAGGTGGTTTTAGTGGAGATAACAGACCCTGCTGCTCTCTGTGTCCTCACTGTTTTAAGGTGAGCTGTTTTCTTCTGTGCCCGTGACACAGGGTCGACTGTACACCTACAGTGAGCCGCTAGGCTCCACAGGTTTGTGTTTCTAGTGTTTTCTCACTTCAGTGATACGAGACAAACGCTGAACTGTTGTGTGTCCTGTTGCATCTCATCAAAAAGAACAGTGGTGTGATGCTCGCTTATGTCTTCGTGTTTTGCTTTTGTTTAGCACAGTTAGTCCAGTAAAGTCTGCAGCCTTTGGATGACATGCGTGTGAACAGATGAATAAAATGTGAAAATTTCGACCAGAACACAACACACGGCTGATTAACATGGTGTTAAAACACTTTGTTTCGAAGAAAATCGTTGCTTTTGTGTTTTTATTACTTACACTCGCTTTGCTCAGAAACCTTCTGTCCTGTTTAAGTTCCTCCTGCTTTTACCTTTAATGCTCACAAAGAACCACTATCCATGCGCGGAAATCCCTTTGCAACCTAAATGAATTCAGAAACAAAGCACATGTATATTAACTTGAAGGCAGAAACAGGGAAGTTCCCACCTTTCATATGAAATACAATAACAGATGCTGTTTCCCTCTCTGGTTTGGGTGTGTGTGTGTGTGTGTGTGTGTGTGTGTGTTGTAACTGTTGTAATTTTTATGAGAATACATTTGCCATTGTCCTTTGCAACAAGAGAGAGTGTGTGTGTGTGTGTGTGTGTGTGTGGTGGGGGCATTTCAGTAGATAGGTTGAAAATCTGCATCAAGTTATCAGCATGTTCGCCTTTAAGGATGTGTTTCTGACTTCAAACTAAAAGCATAACAGCCAGTTATTACAGTAGTACATTTTAGTTTGGGGGTGATGTATGGAGACTCTATGTCATTTGCCTTCTGTTGCAGTGCACAAACATTGTTGTTATTATTCAGATGCAGTTTTTGGCGTCTAAAAGCAGTTCAATCATCAATCTAATAATCTATAACATCTATAAATATATTTAACACGAAACTTTACTTTGAAGTCCGACCGGAAACACCGCCGGAGCCGCTCTTATTTTCTAAAGCAGAGGACGGAAGCAGTTTGTGTTTGTGTCGTGCAGCCTGACGCCGGACAGCTGACACAGTGGACCCGGACGGAGCCGAACTGAGTAAGTAAACCCACGATCCTCCGTGTTCACGGCGTGTGGAGCGGCGCGCGGACACACGGCGAGCACGCGCGCGGACACACGGCGGCGCGGAAACGCAGAAAGTGTCGAACAGACGGTGAAAGGAGGCGCGAGACGAAAGAGGTCGATGTTTGCAGGCCCGTGACAACAGTTCGGTCTCCACGGGGAGGAACCGGCCACGGATGCGTGTTCGCGTGGACCGAGTGGTGTGTGTGTGTGTGTGTGTGCGTGCGGGGAGTGCGCGGCTCCACACACACACACACACACACACACACACACACAGAGAGAAGTGGTGGTCTCATTTCATGTCTACACGGTGGAATCTTTGTTGTGTGTCTGTGCTCCTCAGCAGTGTGTGTGTGTGTGTGTGTGTGTGTGTGTGTGTGTGTGTGTCTGCTCTGACGGAGGGGATTGCTGTTTGGACAGGACACAGCCTGAAGACCCGGTCCGGGACAGACTTGGGTGGATGGTGCAGCTCTGAACGTGTCACATTCTTTGTGTAGAGTCCTGTTTCTCACAACCAGCGCATTTACCAAAAGTGCGAACTGTTCCTTTACGTAGTAAAAGCGAAACCACACAGAGACTGACTCAAAGGGGGAAACACGAGTCATCTGTGTTGGTGAGAGCACAAGTGCTGAGGTTTGAGTGTGTGTGTCTGTGTGTGGAGACGTCTCCACCTTCAGCAGACGCTGTGAGGAAATCACAGGGAGTGTGTCACACACACACACACACACACACACACTGGGCCTGTTCAGGTGAAGCAGCTGACGCCCAAAGCTTTTCCCGTGGTGGGTAGTTCTTTCTAAGTCGGAGCAGCTCGACGTGTCCGGTAACTAAGTAGGTCGGTGGCTCTTCTCCTATGTTAGACAGCGTGTGCCGTGGTTAACGTTGTACTTGCCCGGATCTTCTCGGGGTTCTTGCTGGGTAAATGTGCCCTCAGAGGTTTTATTTGGAGCTGATGAACATCAGCGTGTCTCTGCCTCTCACAGCATTCCTGTTATGACCCAGGGCGGGGTCGCGATGCCTTACGTGGATCGACAGGATCGCTTCTGTGGCTTCCTGGACATCGAGGAGAACGAGAACAGCGGCAGGTTCCTGCGCCGATACTTCATTCTGGACACTCAGCAGGGCAGCCTGCTGTGGTACATGGACAACCCTCAGGTGAGTGTTCACACACAGCCACAGCTCTCACTTCAGTCTTTCTTTAAAGTCTCACTTTAGGCTCACGCACAGACACGCGTGAAAACTAGACCTGCACCGACCGGAGGACGGAGACGACGACAGCAATGCTGTCATTCTAGTTGGTGCAGGGGAGCTGAGCCAAAATGCTCCTGCAGCCTGTGTGTTCCCGGTGAGGAAGGGACGCCGCACACTGCTGCACACTCGCACACGCTTCAGTCACTCTTCTACTGAAAACAGGTGAGGCGTCAACAAAAGTAGGAAATAAGCAGTTTGGAGGACAAACGTCTAAAGAGGAAGATGTGGCTTTGCAGCTCAGTGCTTCGCTGAATCGCGCTGCTCCTGCTGTGATTGGCTGGAAGCAACGTAAGGTTTCATCCAACGTGCTGAAGTACGTCAACAAAGAGGAGACGAGCAGGAAGTGACCGCTGCAGTAAAGGCCTGACCGTGCTATTAAAACGGAGCTAACGTTATATTTGTCTCTCTCTTTTAGAACCTGCCTAAAACCGCAGAGCCCATGGGATCTGTCAAACTCACCTACATCTCCAAGGTCAGTCCTCTCGCTCGCACGTGTTCACGCCGACATGCAGCTTCTTGTTTTACTGACTCTCTCTCTCCTGCACTCAGGTCAGCGACGCCACTAAACTCAGACCAAAGGCAGAGTTCTGCTTCGGTGAGTCCACCTAAACCCCCCCGCCCCGCCCTACTGCAGGTGGTGTTATTGAAACGAGGTTCGACTGTTCCCGTCTGACGCCGTCGGCCATTTTTAAGATGCTAACATTAGTAGTGCGCTTGTGGTGGAGGACACATGTTACTCTCTCCACATCCCTCTTTTCCTTTACCTTTTGTCCTTCCTTGCTTCCTTCCCCATCTCCGTCTTTCCTTGTTTCTGCCATTCTTTGATTTCTCCCCCGTCTCCCCTCCTGAGAGCTTTGTTTCCTCTCTTTTGTCCCTCGCTGCTTGTTGTTTCTCCTGTGGCCGACAGTAGCTTTTTGTCACTCAATAGGAGGAAACGGTACAAGAACCATAACCTGACCCCTGAGTGTGTGTGGGAGGGGGGGGCTACGTACACACACACACACACATCCTCGGCCTCTTTTTTTAGATCATGATTTGCATGATGTTCGGTGTGTTTGTGAGCAGGCGTTGACACCTTTCCCCTCTGATGTCTTCTCTGTCTGTAGTTTTAAACGCCGGGATGAGAAAGTTTTATCTGCAAGCCAACGACCAGCAGGATTTGGTGGATTGGATCAGTGTTCTCCACAACGCCACCAAGATAACTGTGAGCAGCACACACACACACACACACACGCACACACACACACACACACACACACACACACACAGTCCCGCGTGCGCCGGGATCGATAAGTGACCGATAAGTGACCCTCCCTTCACACAGAGTGTGAAGGGAGGGACGAGCACGGTTTCAGTTTCACCTGCAGCTGCAGCGCTCCGCGTTCAGTGGCAGGAAACACTCAAATCCCATTTTAGACTTTTCTTTTAGTGGTTATATCATCAGTAGGGAAAGTCCGAGGTGTGAGGAAGTTATAGATCAGATATAATCGGTTTCATTTTCCGCTGTCAGATCCTCCTCAGACAGTGGGATTATTTTCAGGCTGCTGTGGAAGTGTAACAGATGTGTCGGGCTCAGATTCACACCTGGCTTCCTACAGTCTGCAAACGGGGGGGTGCAGAGCATCTGTGTCGGGTCATTTTCAGATTCAAGCTTCAAATAACTTTCATCACTCCCACCCGGGGAAGTAGCTTTGTCTTGTTCCAGCTGCTCTGTGCTGAAAAAGAAAAGAACGACACTCACGTACAGGCAAACACAGAGGATTAATGAAGCTCTGGTGCTCTAGTGTGTGTGTGTGTGTGTGTGTGTGTGTGTGTGTGTGTGTGTGACTGAATCAAATGAACGTGCCGTGTTGTTGTTTCATTCTGTGTTTAGGTGCCAAAGAAATGCGAGGGCCCCACCGCCCGTGCAGACGCTCCCCAGGAACAACACGGAGCCACGAAGCAGGTCTCCACCAAGACCGAGATCATCGGAGGAGTCCCCGTCATCACCACTACACAGGTAACGCACACATGTGGCTGAAGTCATGGACGGTACCTGGGCCCTCGACTGAGCGAGACAGAAAAGACCATCTCTGCTGCTGCGTGTGTGTTTAAGGAGCAGGGAGGAGGACAGATCAGAGCAGAGCGTGCAGGTCTGAAGCAGGCTCACAGTCAGGTGCCCTTCTACCTGTCCAGAGGAGCCCAGGGCCAGACCACCAGCAGGACCATCAAGACCGGATACTGTGTCAAACAAGGAGCTGTGGTAGGACACACACACACACACACACACTGTTCCAGAGGAGGATGTGAATGTCTCCCTAAACATCAGTGTTAACGGCTGTGCTCTTCGCTGCTGCTTCCTCAGATGAAGAACTGGAAGAAGAGGTACTTCCTGCTGGATGAAAACGCTGTGAGCTACTACAAATCAGAGCAGGTGAGATGTGAACTGGTCCTTTAAAATGGTCATGTTACAGCAGGTTCTGATCACATCGCTGATTAACAAGCAAAACGCCAGCAGATAGAAGTGAAAGAAGAAGAATCAGATAATGAAGGAGAGAGGAATGTGTGTGTGTGTGTGTGTGTGTGTGTGTGTGTGTGTGTGTGTGTCCTCATCTGAACACGCAGCGGCATGTGTCCTGAATTCCTCCTCATATGATCCACGTGTGGACAGACTGAGAGTTCTTATCGTGACATGTCTGTGCACCAGAAGTATGCGGACACACCCTGTGTGTGTGTGTGTGTTTAAATGTTCTTTGAATCATTTAACAGAGCTGTAGTGATGTGTGTTATCGTTCCCTCTCTTCTTCCTCACAGGACAAGGAGGCTCTGAAAATCATCCCGCTGAAGGAGATCCACAAAGTTCAGGAGTGCAAAGACAGGTGACCTTTCCCCTCCTTTAAAAGTCTGAGCTGAGGTGGAGCGCCACGGCTCCCGTCATTAAAACCTGTGCTGACCTTTCCTCTGCAGCGAGCTCATGATGAGGGACAACCTGTTCGAGGTGGTCACTACTTCCAGGACCTACTTTGTCCAGGTAGCGCCCGCACACACGGCGCGATGAAGCGCGTTCCCGTCCGTTTCTGAGCTTAACCTTCGCTCTGTGTCTGTGTGACAGGCTGAGAGTCTGGAGGACATGCACAGCTGGATCAAAGCCGTCTCCGGGGCGATCGTAGCCCAGCGCGGTCCCGGACGCTCGGCCAACACTGTGGGTATCACGTCACACCCGTATCACTTCAGAGTTGGAAGCTGAGAGTAAATCATGTGAACAGATCTCGTTCCCTGACGCGGCGTATGTCTCTGGGTGGAGAGTCTGCGGGTCTCAGCTCCGTGGGTGGATGATGGGTGTGATTACTGTAACCGTCTCCTGTAAACTGTTGTTTCCAGGTCCGTCAGGCCAGGAGGCTGTCCAGCCCTTGTATACAGAGGCATACGCCGTTCTGCAGCACGTACGTGACCCGGCCGGCAGCCTCTTCCTAACCCGCACACCGAGCTGCCAGCTACGTTCCTCCGTCCTAACTGGGCGGAGGCTCTGAAATGTCTCCCCCTGTTGGTGACACAGAGCATTTCAGATTTCTCCTAAATACATCCAGGGTCGAGACCCAGCTGATAACAGGGAAACCAGAATCCAAACACCGGCGTAGTGTAATCCGCACCTCGCGGCACAGTGAATAAAACAGGAATGAAAACGCTGCGCTGGTGTTTGACCTTTGACCCGATCAGAGCTCGCAGGCTCCCGTGCAGCGTCATCCATCATACTCCATCGTCATTTTCCTCCTCAGATTACTTTACGTCGACACATGCTGACGACTTCACTCTGGATTCGCTGAGTCAAACTAGATTTTCCATGTTTCCTGCGTCATGACTCGCGTCCTGATGACGTTTACAGCGCCGCTCGCCGCCAGCAGGACTTCACTACACCGCCATAGGCTTCTTTCCCCCCTGCTAACGCTCTGTCCTGTTTTCTTTCCTCTGCATGTGTGTGTCTGCCTTCCAGAGAGTGAGGTGTGACAGTGACGTACTAACTTTCCCCAAATGAGCCCTGCCGCCTGCTTCCTGTCCCCAGCACCGCTGCTCATCGTCCGGGCGCCAAAGGCCGCTGCAGCATCGCCCGTGCGTACGTGTCGCTTGTGGCTGCATGAACCTCTGCTTCACCGTCCACACGGATGGACGCCCCCATGTCTCTGTGCACTTTCTCTGGCTCCCTAAGTTTATATTAACCCATAAAACCCGACCTGATGCATGTTTTTAGTTTCTCACGTTAAGAGCAGTCAAATCATGTGATTATGGAAAATATGCTGCTCAGCTTCCACTGAACCCTGATAGTGTTGATGAGATGCTCTCAGTTTTCCATTTGACGTTTTAATTTCTCCACCTCTCTGCCACACTTTATTCCATCATCCATCCACCGAGTCTCCATCTGTGCACCATTCATCCATCCATCCGCCCTTCACGAGCGCCTCGTCTGCCTCTCACTCCCTCTTCTTCGTTTCTCTCTCCAGGACCACAGCGACCACGCCTCTTCCTCCCCAACGTCCTCCTCCGCCTTCTGCTACCCCCTCAACAGTCAGGAGCCACAGCCCCCTCCGCCCTCCTCAGCGGGCCCTCAGCCTCACGCTGGACCAGCATCAGCAGGAGAACTTCCTGAGCATGCTGCCGTGGAGGCTGCGCAGCGCGCAGGCAGTGATGGTGCCCGCCCCCGCCGCGCGCTCCCGCCTGTCGCTGCAGGAGACGGTGCGGTCGCCAAAGTAACGAAAGAGGAGGAGATGCTGTGGAAGTGTTGTAGCGAAATGTCCCAGCTGAAGTGTGACGGCGGCGGGGAGGAGCTCAACCTTCGTGCCACTGGGAAAACTAAAAGGCAGGTGACCTTGATCTGATGAGTGTGCAGCGGTAATGACGACTCTGCAGGACACACGAGCGCCACGTGCTGAGACTGCTGTGCACCTGCAGCAAGGGGCCGTCTTCCGGGACCAGTTTCCTGTATGTGTGCACACGCGGGACCGAACCGTAACACCCACGCAGGCTTCCCACCGCCACCAACATCGTTCCGTCTCATTTTCTGAAAATAGGAAGGAGCAGCTTTATTCTTCCAGTGTCATTATCCTAAGCTGTGAAATGTAGGAAAACAATTTCATGACTGAAATCAGTCACGATGGAGCTTCTGCTGATTCGATCAAACGTTAAGTTGAATCAGTGAGAACTCTTTGTTTTTAAACTGCTCCTCACTCTGTCAGCGCCTGCACTGCGCTACCAGTACTCGTGCTGTCATCCCTCAGTCACACGTGCTGTGTTTGAAATGTGTTTATCTTCGGGGCTTTTTCCTCCTTTGGTTGTGGGTGTTTTTAGTTTTCTGATGACTTTATTATTCGCAATAAGAAGATGCTTTAGAGGAAAAAATGAATATACACACACACACATGTTGTTTACTGACTTTTCTAAAGATGTGTGCACCCCCCTCCCCCGTTGTTCCCTGTAGACATAAGCTGGGTGAAGTGCCTGCGTTGTTCTTTCTAAAGGGTCAAGAAGCACTTTTGAGCCTTTCAGTGTCTTTGCTCTATTTATTAAAAGAACTTTGAACATTTTAGCGGCTGTGTTCTGTCATTAACAGCTGGACTGAGGAACAACTTTCAGACCACTGACTAAATGTTCTGTAGGTGTGAATGTGAGTGTGGGCGGTTGTTTGTATGTCGGAGCTGCGATGGACCGGACACCTGTCCCGGGTAGACCCCGCCTCTCCCCCAGGGACAGCTGGGGTTGGCTCCAGCACCCCGCGGAGAGTATTTTTGCTGTTACGAGGTAGTTGTATGAAAAGTAAAAAGTAATGAATGCAATAACTTAATGTAGTCAGTAGGTGGCAGTGTTTCCCACTACTGGATGTCTCCACCCTAACAAACCCTACAACTGCAGAGTCATCGGAGAGCTTCTGAAGGTGGCAGGAGTCAGACTTGTACCTGAAGTCTGATGTGTAAAGGGTGAAGACGAGCGGAGACAGGACTGTCCCCTGTGGAGCTCCTGAGCTGCAGACCACAGAGTCAGACACACAGTTCTGCAGGCCTGTGAGGTGTCCATGATCCAGGAAGTCATGGGAGTGTCAACCATAGTTCAGTCCCTAGCAAAAAGGTCCATATCAGGTTCTGTGGACCACAGAGTTTAGTTTTAGTGTAGTCTTTGCGTGAAGCTGTTTTTATTAGTCCTAGTCATGTCCATAGTCTTTTAGTCTAGTTTCAGTCGACTAAAGGTTTGAGCATTTTAGTCAATGAAATGTATATTTTTATGTCTTTTTATTAGTAATGCAATTCTATTGAACACAGTCAATGCAGTATGATTAACTAGTAGAGTAGACGTCCCAGTGTGATGCTTAACCACTGAGCTATCAGGCCGGTGACCCGTTAAATAACGTTACATTCATGTCTTTAATTGAGATGTTTGGAAAGATCTCTGCATCCATTCACACACCGCTTTCCATTTTCTTTTCCTTTTCGATGTAAAGAAAGTGTCCAAACGTCGCTTCTTCTTTTTCTCCCAAAGACGATGAGCAGCCACCTGCTAACTCTGTCACAGATGTGAAGAAAAAGTTTAGTGACACGGCCTGTGAGCTGGATCTAAGGTGATGGTTCTCCCGGATGAATCTGCTATAGAACAGGAGAGTATTCAATTATTTAGCTGCACAAACCACTGTAAAGTAATGTGCTTTCTGGGAACAAGAGTCTGATTATCTAATCAAATTAAGAAACTGAGATGCAACAATACAGCACTTGCATGTAGTGGTCAACTTATACCTGTATGAGGCTAGTAGGTCTTTTTTGTTGGCTGATGCTACGCTCCCAAAATGAACTGACTGTTGGCGATACTCCCCTGGACTTGAAAACCCCCCATAAAATAAAACTGTGCACACCTGATCAATAATCCTGCTGCCTGATCAGCAGCTCGACATGCCACACTTGTAAGGTGGGAGGGATTATCTCATGCTCACTAACACATGAAGACAGATTTAAGAACAATATTTGAGAGTCGTGGGTCATTTGTGTCTGTAGTAAAAGTTTCAGCTCATGAAAAATGGGAGAAAAAACAAAAGTGTTGCATATAAATTTAAGTTCAGTTTGCTTATGCTGACTTCAATATAGATATAATATAACAACTTCATATAGTAGAATACTCTACTTAATACTAGATGGCTCATCTCAAAGGTGAGTGTTCTTCTAGTTTCAGGTAATACAACTTCTAAATAAATATACAGGATCTTTGAGGTGTTAAACCTGTGAACCCAAGGGACGGCCAAGGCGTGCTCACTGTATCCAAACTGTTTTATATACCCTAGCTGTTGATCAGCTGTGTAGGCAGCAGTTTGATCACTGAAGTCTGTTCATTAACAGTTGAGAAATAGGGAACATTCCTGCAGCCATGTCTCTGGGACCCTGTACCCTGACCCGTCCTGTAGCCCGGCTGTTAGTGGAACATTGCTTTAACCTGTCAGCAGAGTTTTGACCTCTGCCTGTCCTCAGATCTGAAGCCTGCTCTTTGTTTTGTTTTCTTGGACTGACAGAGGTCCACTTTGTCTTTTATTCAATGTTAGGATGTTAATTTTTTTTTCTGTCATGCATTTTGCAAGGTAAGAGAACAAGTGCCTTATCTGAAGTGTTATCTAACTTTGTGTGTGCGCTCTGCTGCTGCTGGTGGTTCTAGGGGGCATCACATTTTGAAGCTAAGGATTTATTAGGTGTCATGATTACAGATTCCCCCTTTATCTGAAGACTTCATATGAACCCCAATCACATTTTCTTCTCAGATTCTGGAAACTTTCCAGCTCTGCACCGTCTCCTTTTGTCTTTCACAGGCAGCTGTTTGAATTCTTTTCATGATGAGCTCAGTTGAAATTTCTATTCCAAACGATTTGAAAAAGATATAAACCACAAATTTGATGCTTGTAGTAATATAAGATTCATAATAGGTCCTTTGTATAAATCTTTATCCACGTACAGTAGATACTTGATGAACTGTTGTTATAGTAATGACACAGTTCTGTAGTCTTGTCTCATTAAATGCTCAAGTGACTTTACAGACATTTACCAGTGCACTGTAAAAGTTGTACATTTCTCATCAAGCATAACAATATATTCAGCTCTGAATGGAATATTTAAACCAATAAACCAAAAAAAATGAATGTTTTTTTTTGTTTATTACTCTGATTAAAGTGAAAACTGTACAATTAGAATCAATTAGAATGATGCTCTGGGTGCTGCAGGATCTTCTGGGTGCAGCGGGATGTTCTGGGTGCAGCTGGATCCTCTGCGTGCTGCAGGATGTTCTAGATGCAGCTGGATCCTCTGCGTGCTGCAGGATGTTCTAGATGCAGCAGGATGTTCTGGGTGCAGCAGGATCCCCTGCATGCAGCTGGAGGCTTTGGGTGCAGCAGGATGTTCTGGGTGCAGCAGGATGTTCTGGGTGCTGCAGGATGTTCTGGGTGCAGCAGAATGTTCTGGGTGCAGCAGAATGTTATGAGTGCTGCAGGATGTTCTGGGTGCTGCAAGGATGCTCTGGGTGCAGCAGGATGTTCTGGGTGCTGCAAGGATGTTCTGGGTAATGCAGGAGGCTCTGGGTAATGCAGGATGTTCTGGGTGCT
>JAUMHJ010000011.1:14328976-14345294 GCA_032361105.1 Microctenopoma lineatum | reverse complement strand
CGCACACACACACACACACACACACACACACACACACAGAGACACACATGCACACGCACACAGAGACACACACACACACGCACACTCATCGTCGTGCATTAGCATCTGATTCAGGTCAAATCACATTTTAATGATGCACAAACTCATAAGTGGATTCACCATTTATTGTGCACACGTGTTCTAGAAAACGACTCTGCAGGGTCTGGATGGAATTACAGAGATGAAGAGAGGATTTATTGTGCCCTGACTCATCCAGGCCACAGCACGCTCTCTCTTCACACGTCTCCACGGGCTAAGGTGTGTGAAGGGAACCTGTGCGATCAAACTGACAGCGTGTGTCTGGAAATGTCTTCATTTCTGCACAGCTGCTCTGAAATATGAAACACACATCACATCTGTCACATGTCCGTCTCACCCCGTCTCACCACGCCCCTCCTCTCTTCTCCTTCTCCCTCATTGCATGTTACTGAACCTCACCGAAAGTGGGTCAGACTCTTACGGCTCGTTACTTAACGAAGGAAATGGGCAACACATGTGTCTTTCATCAGCAGGCAAACGAGACACACACACACACACACACACACTGACAGATGCTTGTCATGCTCAGTGGAATGTGGATGAAAGTTGAGTCATAACATCTCGGCTGCTTTCTTTTCCTCGTCAGAACTGGATCTGAAGTAGGTTAGTAAGACGCCACGCAGCAGGTCAAACCCCAAGTCTGAGGCCTTTGAGTCTGTTCCGGACTGTCAGTGCTGCCGTGTTTTAGGACCAGATGTATGAACGAGTTAGATGCAGCAACGTATCCAGATCCACATCCAGTCTGTGTGAGCGGCAGGAACCTAAAGTCCTCCAAAGTGTTCATAGGTTGCTATGACACGCACCCACTCGTGTAGTAAAGTTTAGAAAGTGCTCAGGAAGTTTTTATTAATCATCAGTCAATGAACCTGAAAACCGCTCCCGTCTCTGCAGGTGTTCCTTTCTCTGAACATATGTGCAGCACGCGTACGGGACAGGAAGCATTTCTAATATGTTAATTATATATGAATCTAGTAAAGAATCAGTGGAGGTTAACTGTGTTGAAAAAGTCTGTGACTGTGAGCCAGCTGGTTCAGGATGTTTATTTGAGCAGTAGAGAAACACATTTCTATTTTTGTCCAGTGGAAATGGAAACACACTAGATGTAATATGACTTAGTGGAAAAGGATGAGAAAGCTCATATTTACAGACCGGTCCACCGGAGAGGCGGCCTGCAGCCAACTACCCCCCCGAGGCTCGTTTCCTGCTTTCACTGCTCTTTCCAAACACCGTGTTATTAATGTCTTTGGTTTTGGAGACAGAATTCTGTTTCCCTTTGTAAAGGGACCCGTGAGCAGCAGAGGACGAGTGAATCAACGGGGCACTAACGGTTGAACACGTCTTACACGTAGCAGACATGAAATGTCTCCTTTGGCCAGAACGTGGTGGCGCCGCGTTGTGTTCTGTGTTTCTTCAACCCTGTCTCTCTCTTTGTGGCCGAGCAGACGAAGCTGCCGGTGCTGCTGCTCGGCCGCTCAGCAGACCTGCGGCCCGGAGAGTTCGTGGTGGCCATCGGCAGCCCGTTCTCCCTGCAGAACACCGTCACCACCGGCATCGTCAGCACCACCCAGAGGGGGGGCAAGGAGCTGGGCCTCCGCAACTCCGATATGGACTACATTCAGACTGACGCCATCATCAATGTGAGTGAAGAGACGAGCGGGAGGCGGAGAGGTCGAAGAACCTGATGTGTGTGTGCTGTCCCGTGTTGGTTCCACGTTTTCTGCTTTGGTCTGAGCAGGACGGGAAACAAAATGAGTGGAAGGAGAAATTCTGTGGATCAAACCTGTTGTTACTTATTTACTGTTTCATCTTTTTATTGCAGTACGGCAACTCGGGAGGACCACTAGTCAACCTGGTGAGTGAAGGAAAACGTGTTGTTGTGTTACGTTAGTGCATACTGATTCCTGCCGCGGGTTTGGATCAGGGAACACAAGCAACAGTTGGTTTCCAGCCAGCTGTGAAAAACAATGCCAGGAAATCTGACTTCTCCTGTGAGGCGTTCAAGGAACAAGGGAAATGTAACGTGTGTGTTCCCTGCAGGACGGGGAGGTGATCGGCATCAACACTCTGAAGGTCACAGCAGGAATCTCGTTCGCCATCCCATCGGACAAGATCAGACAGTTCCTGGCAGAGTCACATGACCGACAGGCCAAAGGTTTGCTCCATGTTGTCACGGTGTTTTTTCTGCTGTGGACCCGTTCTACGCTTCCATCTTCTGATAATCGTATCAAACGTTTCATCCTGCAGGTAAAACATCGCAGAGGAAAAAGTACATCGGCGTTAAAATGATGAGTCTCACTCCAACGTAAGTTGCTGGTTCTGACTGTGCTCATCATGTTTCACACATTAACGGAAGAATCTCCACCCGTGTTACAACAAGGGTGGAGGTCGCATGTTTCCAAAATGACCAGTCTCAGTAGAAATGTACAGCAGCCCCGTCCACGAGTTACACTCAGGCTGACAACTCCCCGAAACCACAAAGCTCATGAACTTTGTGCGTGCCTGTGGATTTCTATCCCATTAACTGACCACCTACTCTTCAGGGAGACACTTTATTTTCTCTTCATCGCTGCTGTGTTAGAGGATTCTCTGACACTTGCAGTGTCGGTCCTGAGCATCATGCTTCAGAGAAATCTGCCTATGTTCCCCTTTTCATGAACATCTGACTGATGCTTTCTTCTTTTCTCACTGCAGCCTGACGAAGGAGCTGAAGGAAAAGCTGTCAGACTTCCCAGATGTCACCTCCGGGGCGTTTGTCCTTGAGGTCATCAGGCAGACTCCAGCTGAGGCGTGAGTGTCTATTCATCGCCTATTAACCACACCGTTTGAATTGATATTCATCATGTGGAGAAGGTTTCACATGTCAGCACCTTCTTCTAACCCGCGCTCGTTGAAAGTAAAGCACCTGAGAAAACAGCAGGTTTGTTTGTGTTTTGCTGGTTTATCTGGAGCACGGACAGGATCGGAACATGAACATTTCTGGTTTGTCAGCTCCTCTTTCTCCTCTGAACCGGGCTGACCGAATGCTTCCCACCCAGGCTGTCCTCCGCCCTCTGGCTGGCTGCACCGACCACTTGAGTCAGAGCTGAGCCGCTTCAGATTGCTTCTTGGCAGTGTTGCACTTTGGGTTTGCACGGAGAGTAAGACCTCAAAAAGCATTTACCACCATCCTCTAAATCTCTTACTTCAACAAAGGGAGATGTTGGGAAATAATCCTTTGTGGCTGAATCCAGATGTGTGTCAACATACACATGGATCACTACATCCTATGACATCATGTGTTAAGCTTTACACAAAAACACCACAGTATGAAACACTTTTAAACAGCTGCACACAAATTACAAAGTGTCTCCTTCCATTAGAAGTGAATGAGGATCCATGTTCAGTGGAACTAACTGCACATGAAACGTTTCTTCTAACGCTGGTGATGCAGATGGAACGTTCGTGGATGTGCTTAATGTGATTTGTTAACCCCTGATTTCTGTCTCGGTGTCAGAGCTGGCCTGAAGGAGACGGACATCATCATCAGCATCAATGGCGAGCCAGTCACCTCCGCCAGCGACGTCAGCAGAGCCATAAAACAGGACGAGACGCTGCAAACGGTAGTGAGACGAGGCAACGAGGACGTCATCCTCACCATCACCCCTGAGGAGGTTGAGCCTTGACCACACGGCTGACTGAACAAGCAGTCAACCAACCCCGAGCTGGCGCTCAGAGTTTTTCAACCATGAACACTTTGAAAAACCAAGCAACAGAACTTTTCATAGTTACTTCAACGCTATAATCTGACACCTTCTGGGTCCAGCCTCATTTACACTGGGAATGTTCTCATGGTAGACTGACAGTTTCTCCTGCGCTTACTCCCACCATCAGAACCCTTTTATATTGCACGAACACCATCTGTTGCTACGAAGCACTTACTGCAGGTTTTCTTGTGTATGTTCTTGATGGAATATTTTTATATTAGTAGTTTTCACAATGTGTTGTTTTTTCAAAAAATCTAAATAAAACTATTTTTAAAAATGTGTTCTTGTTTGAGCTGGGGGAAGTCGTTCTACAGGCGTCCCTCAGGGAGCCTTCTTAGGTCTTCTGAGTTGATGTTTCTGAACCCTTTTCATACAATGATTCTGTCCACACATAGCAACCTTCCTCTGTGGTATAGTACTGGGTTTAGTCCCTGGTCGACCTTAGACGGGCCAACACAAATCAAGAATTCTCTACCAGCTCAAGTCTGTTATTGTACGTATGTACAGAAATTAACGTGAGATTGACGTTGCCACTAACTCCAGACGGTCCTGACCCAGTCATACCCCCCGTCCTGCAGTTTCCTCATATCCTACCGACGATCTGATTCTCCACACTCACCAGCTCCTTTGTTTTACTTTCCCTATCTAGTTTTTCTTGATCTATTGTGACATAGGCTTGCTTTATGGAACTATACCTTTACCCAGCTCACCTGCTCTGCTGTCGCTGACTCCTGCCCCCCCACAGCCTTCGCTCTTGCTATTCTTTAATGTTTCATCACTTTGTCCTTAAGTCCTGCGCTCAACATTCATCAGGTTGGTTTGAGACAAAAGCTAATGTTGCTCCAGGTGTAAATAAGCAGCCGACTGACACAGGCACCTTTTGCATGCAATTCAAAGTGTGTGTGGTTTAACAGTTTGTGGTGCACGCAGATCAATCTCTGCTCACATGAGACCAAGAAAACAAGTAGAGGACGTTATCATCTCTCAAACATTTCATTCTCTGCTCTGTCCTCACTCTGAGCCATGTTACAACACGTTATGACACAGTGTGTGTGTGTGTGTGTGTGAGAGAGAGAGATTCAGGATAAAACAGAAACATATGTGGTAGCGTTCAACAACTGAAGCCCAGATGCTCTCATAGTGCGTCACATGCTAAAACTGGGTCAGTGTTGTTGAATGGTAGCAAAATCACCATGGCAACTTATTCAAAATGCACGGCAACCTCATCAATTACAACCTGCTAATTACATCATAACTACCCGGTAATTGTAGCGTAATTTGTCTTAGGAATTTAAGGTCAGACTCAGTGGTAATTATTATTCCTAGTCGTCTGTTTTAGTGGATTTTGTTTGTCAGTGTGTATGACTTTCATGGAAACTATCAGAAATATTTAGGAAACTTTCAATGAAAGACAATAGTTACTGTGAGAAATCACTAATTTCCTAATCCCACATTTTATTCACAATTTTATTTAAATAAAGTTACTATCAAGACACGATAAGGTTTTCTTACCTTAAGATACAATTTACCTTCAATTTTTGATTTTTTTACTGTGTAAAATAATATCTTAAAATTTCACATATCTAATTATAATATATAAGCATTTTAAACATCTGTTAAAATAATTGGTTGCAAACTGTGGAGCTTCTTCTTTATTGTTTCGCTTCTTCAGTCTGAGGAAGTTCGGTTCGAGAGAGAATTAAATGTGCTTTGCAGAGTTTCGACGTCTGCCTGCATGGACCCAGTTTGACCAACAGCTGACTTTCTTTCAATCCTTTTAGAATTTGGGGGCCTTCTTATGCAATCTCCATGACCCATTTCTCTTCTTGTGACTCACTTGGACAGTGCCTTGGCTGTTTCTTTTTCATTCTGGGATGCAGGCCTTCCACGCAGAGGAGCTCGTTTCACACTCCTCTCCTGTGCTGGAGTAACAGCAGCGGCTTTCAGTGACCTCCACAGTGAATTTCTGACCCACTTATGAATCAGCGTTACTGGAAGTTCAACAAGAGCTAAGTTGATTTTACCTTCCCGACACGCATGAGCAACGTTTTCCTCCCGCAGCCATCTTTGTCCACACAATTCAAAACCATAAATCAGCAGCTTCAACTCAACAAAGACTTTTGTGACGCATGTGTTTTGGTTAGAAAATGCAGCATTGGAGCCGAAGACACCAAACGGTTCAGCTTGTTACCATAATAGTATCTGCGGTTCCAAATGTTCAGCGTTTCACAACAGTCTCCCAAAAGTATCAAAAACAAGTGAATAAATATCTGTTTATTGAACATTTCCATCAGTACAGTCAGTAAAACCGTGTTTCAGGGGTTTAGCCCGATGATACAGACATGGATACGTTAAAACATTACAGTGTCCTATTAAAATCCATTAGAATCAGATTCTACAAACACTCCTGTAACAGGATTATTCATGGTCAAACCAACCAACCCGAACAACTGGCGCAGTTACAGTGAGCAAACCTTTTCTTTCCCTCTCGTACTGCGGGTTCTGGTGCTTTTCCTCGGTTCTGGGCACCTTTCATCTCGCCACACTTACCCAGAAGCCATTGCAGCCACAGACACTGTAATTACACATTGTCGAACTATGACATCGCAGTCACGAGCTACCGAAACAGTCGTGCCGTTTTCTCAGGTCAATCTGTTACAGAGGCTGGTAAATGCTGGAAAACTCTAGTAGTAAGTAAACGTTCTGGTTTAACAACACATTTTAATATTTTAGCACATTACTAAAAGCACTGTGTTATTTCCTCCATATTTCTCACTGAGTTTCTCTGTTAGTGCCTGCACCCTGTTCCGTCTCCTCTTAGACACTAAGGTGTTTGTCTGAGGTAAGTAAGGCCTCCGCGTTGTTACATACATTAGTGTTTCAGTGTTCGTGAGATCAGTGCGTGGCTGGTGTCTGGATGGTCTGTTCCAACGGTCCAGTGGACGCTGGTCCCACAGAGCCCTGGTTAAGAGCAACCAGTGGGAGTACACTCAGCAGGGCTTTCTCCAGCTTCTGCTCCAGAGCGTCCAGGCGCCGGTCCACGTGCTCCTTCAGCCTCCTCTCCAGCTCCTCTAGACGACGCTCCATGGCCGAGTCCAACTCCCTGTGGAGCGGTGGAACATTACGTGCATTAACTCGCAGACACGACTTAAAAACTGGCTTTAAATTAAAGGAAAGACGATAAATCAGCAGTATGTTAGCTGCCGTTCATGTGGCTTTATACTAAAACAAGTGAGACACACATCGGACACCACAGCAGCGAATGTTGACCTTCCTCCTCCCCTGACCTCAGACAGAATATTACAAAACATCTCTTTTTCCAGTTCTTACACATTTCCTGTTGCTGTGGATAAATGTGCAGTTGAGGTTTCGCAGCAGCATTCATTTTTACCCGAGAGATCTTCAATGGCTTCCAAACCGCCTTCAGTTCTGTCTCAAGCCAACTCTGGCAGAAACTGGCAACTGCTGCCTGTCTGCTCTATGTTTGCTGCAGTCTGCCATGCGTCCGTAACGTCTGTTTAGTGATGTTGAGAATTACTGGTCAGGATTTTGTAAACTTCAGGTTTAGTTTTTTTAGTTTTCTATAAACCAGAGGCTGCGTGCAGAGAATCACTGCTGGATGAAGAGAATCAGCAAAACAAGATGCAAGAATCAAGTACTGAGCAGCACAATGTTTGGTATATGTCATCAAGAGTTACATACTTTTACGTTCTCTCCAGATACAGTAGACGGGCGTGTTGTGGTGGAGACGTCCCGCTGAGCTGTCGCCCTGTCCCTGATGTGGAGTCACACTCCGCTGACGTTCTCTCACAACCCACACGCCCGCTCTCACAAAGGGCTTCATTTAACAAACGGCTCTCTGGCGCCGCTTGATAACGACATTTCTGAAGCCAGTGCCCACTATCATTTTTCATTTGTCTTACATGAGTGTTGGCTAAAAAGCGTAGTTTATTCTATGTGGTTTGGTTTGTCAGCGGTGTATTGACTCTCATACGCAGCAGTGATGATAAATGACTATTGTCTCTGCACGAGTCTCCTCCCTGCACAAACCCTCATGTGATATATTTCTATTTAATTAGAATAAATACTGTTGGTACACTTTTATTTAATCAACAGCCACAAGATTAAACAGTGATAATTAGTTTTCTATCAAAAATATTCATAATTAATACCATTAGATATATGTAGTAGTATAATAATATAATTTCCCTCAGCTACTTTCCGCTACGCTTTTATCCAAAGCGACTTACAAGGGGAAGACACCAGCAGATACCATTCAGATTCTCATAAACGTGGAGATACTACAACAAAGAACCCTGATAAGATCTAACTCGTCAAGACAAGACAAGCTGATGATTATTGTGTCATTTAACTGTCTCTTCTTATAGCAGGACCAGCAGCTTTATTTTGTAGTTATTTCTGTGCATTAAAACAGTAATAATTTATTATTATATATGATTTTAAACTATTTTATCTTCCATACTGCATTGCTGAACTATCTGAGGAATAAAAACAGTAATGTCTCTCGGACACAAGGTGGAGCCACTTAGTCACGTTAGTTTCAAAAGCGTCTTGTTGTTGTAGAGTGATGGGTTTCCATGTCTCACAGACACAACAAGTATCAGGTTGGATTAGGTGTTAACCTGGAATTAAAACTCACCATGTGCCGTTTCTCATCATCTTTTCCTTCTCTGCCACCACTGCAGCATCGTCCAGTCTCAGCTGTGACACCTGACCGCAGACGCTCTGGAGGATGGGCAGGAGCTCTGGACCTGAGCTCACCTCCGGGCTGTGCTCTTGCCCTTTCAGAAAGTGTGACATCATCTCTGCCAGCTGGGCGTGGCTCGGCAGACCTCCGCTCTCACTGCCCGCTGCAGATGGAATTCACATTAATTAAAATTAGACAGCTTCAGATCTATTCGAGTCGCTCTCGTTGTCTCGTTCACATCTCTTCCTGAGAGAAAGTGTCTTTACCTGTGCTCCTGCGGTTGTCGTCAGACTGAAGGTCTGCACTAGAGAAGCTGGAGTTCTGGGACAGTGGACCTTGATCTGCAGGCCTGACATCTGGAGACTAAACACAGAAACAGTACTCTCAGTAACATACCAACTGATAAACTGTACAGTGTCTAATCTAACTTTTAGTTTGTCCGTTCCTTTGTTTGGACTTTTTGGTTTGCTTCTATGATTCTACACTTAAAATTCATTTCAGTAAATTATCCCATACTGATTTATATTTTCCTGTGTTTCAGCCATGATGATATTTTGTGAGAAGAAGGCAAAAGCACCGGTAACACTGATACCCTGGAGTCTGCAAACGGAGGCTGGTTTCTGACTGCAGCTGAGGAAATGCTGCCTTCTTGAAGCAGGGCAGAGAAAGATCCACTGCTCATTAGGAGCGGCAGGAAACCACCTAGAGAGCTGGTCTGGTTCTGAGAAGCAACACATACAGAAAAACATCAGTGACTGGATCTCAGACGACAAAGTCCTTTAACTTGCTGCACCTTCACCCCCACCTTCTGCTGGAAGTGGACCATGTCCATGAGGTTCTGGGCTCCTGGCGAGAGGCTGGCTCCCATCTCCTCAACCAGACACTGCACCTGCTGCATGTCGATGCCGGGGCCGCGGAGTGGGCAGGGCTGCTGCGCCTGAAGACCCACGATGACTCGACACAATAAAACGGTGCTTCTACCGGCGAGAGAGAGCAGCTGAGAGAGAGAGAGAATAAAATAGACTCACACAGTCAAACACAAACAACTGTGTGTCAAAAAAAGGTGTCAACAATAAAAAAACAAAAGCTTAAGAGACTATTTTCCTGCACATATTTCACAACCATTAAGGAGCAGGACAATGGAAATCTCGTTCCCTTTGTTTGTCTTAGGACAACGGACCAGATGAAACTTCTCTGACCTCTGACGTAGCTCACCTTCACGTCACAGGCAGAGGACGGATGCTCCAGAATCAGTTGCTTCCTGTAGAAAGGTCCTCTGTCTTCACTGTGAACAAGACACTGCTTCAGCATCCCATCAAATATTTACCACAGTCAAACGGTTTCATTCAAACTGACGCATTCTGCTTCGAATCATTTCATTTGGGATTCAGCTCATGACTTTGATGAATGATGGGACATCATTGAAGATGGCGAGGACACGTCCAACTCAATATGTTGCCAGATGCTTTGATACCTGATGGTACAGTTACGACATACCTGTCTGGCTGAATGCCGTCATCTGTCTCACCCCGCACTGTCCCACAGTACTCTCCCATCTCGTCGTACACCTCCATGGTTCGAGCTTCGCTGACGACCAGCAGGCTGCCGATGGTGGTGGCGGAGTCTGGGCTGCAGTGGACTGTCAGGACACATGGAGATCCTTCCTGAGTCTGCTCTAACAGAACCGGCCTGTGTCAGGAAACAGTTTTATTCTAAAGTGGTAAATTTGAAACAGTTATCTGCTTTGATGTGCAGCGGAAAGCTAAACGCTTCTTACGTATTTGTCTCGTCTCCCTCTAACTGACGTAGCTGCTCTTCATCTTTGTCTTTGCTACCGACATGAACAGGAAGCAGGACATCAGCCAGGTGATGGTCCTGTCCCCGACAGACCCAGGCAGCTCCACTTTTCACAGCAATGTCCACCATGGTGCTGCTGAAGCCACAAGGACCAGAACCTGGTAGATGACACGTTAGGACACAAGGTGAGAGAAGCATAAGAAGTTTTATCATGTATTTAACGTTACCGTGTGTGGGAAAAGTCACAGACACACACACATACAGCGTATTGCTCGGAGGTTTACACTTTTAATTCTAAATGGTGACAATACCTGTACATGTAACTTTGTGCAGTATCAGAAATTGTCACATACATAATAGCTAGCTAACATTTAGCCACACTGTTCATATTTACCTCACAACTGCTTTCCGATGAAACCGTAAATTACGTAGTTTTTTCTGAGGTTTTTAAAATGCCATCCTCTCGCTACTTCTACATGTTAACAAGCTATAACTTATTTGGACTAGCATTTATAACTCGTTTTAGCTCAAGCTAACGCTCGCGCCTGTTCCGCGTCGCAGCAGATGACGGTTTGTTGTGGTGTTACGTCATTAGAAGGCGACTCGCGCCTGTATGATAAACCTGTCGTGTCGTAGTCTATTAAAACTGTCTGTAGCACTCTGTGAAGGTTTATCGCATTATTTACCACTATGACTAATACGCTGCGTTGTGATTGGTGAACGTGGATCTTCTATTGACTTCGTTATTTGCTGGCAGACTAACGCCGACATACTCTCTTTCCTGGGGGGCTGAGGATGGACTTCACTGAATGCTACGTGGACACGGTCTCCAGCGTGGCTGCCGCGGCCCGCTCGGGCTGCAGGGCGCGGGTGAGGAGGCTGATAGAGCGGGGCTGCAGCGTGGACTGTCGCGACAACCGCGGCTGGACCGCGCTGCACGAGGCGGCGGCGCGCGGCAGCGCGGACTGTGCGCGCGACATTTTGTCTGCTGTGCGCGGTAGGAAAGAAAGTCTGTGTCTGTCTTTCTCTCTGCTGACATATGTGTTCCTGACCTGCTGCACTGTGACATTCTGACCTCTCTGTCCTGACTACAGGCTCCTCCCGTGTCTTTGTGAACTCCCTGACGCACAGGGGGGAGTCTGCCTGCTACCTGGCTGCCTGGGGGGGGCACCTGTCCGTGACCCAGCTCCTGCTGAAAGCACATGCCGACATGGACCAGCTCACCCATGACCTGTCCTGCCCTCTGTACGCAGGTACAACACCTGCACCCGTTTGAGGTTTTGTGTGTTCAGGTTTGTCTTTGTTTCCACGCCGGCTCAGCTGAGACCTGCAGACTGACACTGAGCTGGTGTGGTAGTTTAGCAGACTGTCCCTCGTGCCTGCTCTATCCATCATCACAATCGTTCTCCAACAGCTGTAGATGGCGGGCACAAGGAGGTGGTAGAGCTGCTGGTTAGAAAAGGAGCAGCGGTGGACAGGACGCACACGGCGTCCTGCTGGACCTGCCTACATCAAGCTGTTTATAAGGTAAAGAGGAAGCGGACACACACAGCTCTGTGAGATGTTTTACACGTGTAACGAACACTCTTGTTCCTCAAGGGTCACGGGGAAATCGTGCGTCTCCTCGTTGACGTGTGCAACCTGGAGGCAGTGGATGACCACGGCATCTCTCCTCTGTTTGTGGCTGCTCAGTATGGACGGCAGGAATGCCTGGAGGTCCTTGTGAATGCTGGTGCGCATCTTTGCTGTGTTTCCATGCCGCTGGTGTTTCTGCTGTCTCAAGTTTTCCCTCTTTTCAGTCCCAGTTAAACCAGTTAAACTGATAATGTTGGATTTGATTTTCCCATTAGGAGCCAATGTGAACACCCAGGCCGCCGATCTGGCCACGCCGCTGCTTATCGCCTCTCAGGAGGGACACCGGGCATGTGTGGACGTCCTGCTGGACCACGGTGCTGATCCTAATAGAGCCTGCAGTAACGAGTGGCCCCAGCTTCCCATTCACGCTGCTGCTGAGTTCGGCCACATCAGGTACGGACTCATAACATGGTGGGGTGGATGTTCACAGCTAATAATACAGCGTCATCAGGTCTACAGTGATACTCTAGAAATGTGTTGATGGATCTATGTTCTGGTAACAAGTTGAAATCAGACGTCTTCCACGTAACCATCATATTAAATAGAAATAATAAAGAAAAAAAGATTTCCCATAGTTTTAGACGTAGCAAATAAAAAACACCTGGAGTTGATGTTTCGCTCCTCTGGAGGAGGAACTACGGAACTAAGGAACTAAAACAGATCTCTCTCTCTATACATACATAAAACACGTAACGCTGTGGAACCAGGGTCCTGAGGAGGCTGATAGCTGTAACCGACCGTGCGTGTGACCGCAGCGATGGCGCGGTGAGTCCGCTGTACATGGCCATTCACAGCCTCCAGAGCAAGAGTGTGGAGCTGCTGCTGAGGGAAGGTTATAGTCCAGATGCTCAGGACTGCACTCACGTCCTGGGGCTGAGATCACCGCTTTCTGTCGCCTTGTGTCACGCGTCGGAGGAACCATACAGGTTTGTAGGAAAGCTTCTTTGACCTCGGTGCACTGGTCTGCCTCCCGTTCTGACTAAAGTCTCTTTCAGTGAGTCAGCGAGGTTGCTGATAGCTGCAGGAGCAACCCTGAGTGAGGAGGACTGGTTCCATGCCGTATCCACAGACAAAACAAACATGCTGCAGCTCATACTTGAGCACAGGCGGATTCCTCCACCAGATATTTTGACCGAGGGCTGTTCTGATCAAACCCATCGTGGGAAAGATGTGTTAAAGCTGCAGGAACTGAGGGATCTGCTCTGCGTGGCACTAAACCACGTAGATTTGGCTGCCTGCTGGCTTCCTCTGCTCATGAGGGCAGGACTGGAGCCCTCTTTGCTGGTTCAGGCCCACATGTAAGCTGCCAGGTTCCCCTTCGTTCATGCCTTCGCTCGGTTACCTGCAGGCTCCATCCTTCTAATGTCTCCTGTACTTCGTAGGCTGAAACAGGCAGACAGCGACGTGTTGAATTACCTGCTGGCGTTTGTGAACTGGTCGACTCTGTCTGCCCCTTTAAGATCTATTCTGGACCAAAGACGGGCAGAAAAGACGTGGGAACCAAGTCCACAGTTTGGTATGTGAGTAATAAACCTGGTAGCTTCAACTAATCTTCCTAATAAAAACATTTTCCCTCGTGTCTTGTTGCTTTTCTCTCTCTAGACTCCGTCCCCCTTCTGTCCCACGTCTGCAGGCTGCAGATTCGGTCAGTGTTGGGTCCAGATCTGCTGACGAAGACAAATGTAGTCCAACAGCTCCCTGTGCCCGCTCCACTTCATGGCTTCCTTAAGTTCAGAGACATTCCAGAGGTTTCCTTTGTGCGCTCGCCGCCGTCGAGCTGAATACGAGGATTCCACACTACACGCCCACGTTGACATGTTCCTCAACCAGCGTAGTTTTCCCCTTTGTGTTGTTGGGATGTTGAGCTTATATCAGCGTTTTACACGTTGACGGCTGAGCGTTGGGTTTCTGCTCTCACAGTAGAGGATGGATGCCGTCAGAAGTGTGATAGTTTGTCATCAGTTGAGTCACGAGCTGCAGTAAAAACGTTGCTGACTTTAAGCCACAAGTTCTCCTCTGCACACTGGAGCACAGGTTCCAGGTCCTCAGTGTCTTCGTGTGACCTCAGACTGTCTCCATGATGTTGACATCAGGTCTCTGTGGGAACCATGCCAGCTGCTGCCTCGCTGTCATACTGCATTAGTTTGGGACTGTTCAAGTGTTCAGCTTAATAGAAAAGACCCTGAAATGTGAGTGAAATTAAACATTGATGCACTTTGAGAATCACTGTGCTGTGTTGTATCAAACAATCGATCAACAATTTACACAACTAATAATTACAGTGGTTTAATTTGTGTGTTTAACCCCAGAGCAGTAGGTGCCAGTGTCTTCATGAACATTATAACAATTGAAAATTAAAAATGTGTTTTAAAAAGTGGAGCTTAAATTGTACTTTCTAACTGTTAAAGCATTCTGATTGGTCAGCGACATCTTCCCAGGACCTGTTGTTGACAGGAGGAAGTGGCGAAAGAAAGAAACAAGGTGCTTATTTCTGAAGGTGTCCTGCTCATTAAATATCATCTGTAATGTAAAGGTCCTTAAATCACAACTTGTGGAAGAAAAGCTTGAATGTGTTTTATACGTGAGAACAACAGGCTTTAGTAGGTTGTGGATCTGTTAGTGATGGACATGTTATGTGGTCGTATATGAAGGCAAAACTCTTTGACTGTCCAGATACTTCTGGGCCTAACTGTATCTCATAAAGTTAAAAAAAGCAGAAATAGAAACATGAAGTCATGGATCCAGTGAATTTCTTCTTCCGTCACTAAATACTAAAACTAAATATGTACGATTGTGAATTTGTTTCAATTTCTGCAGAAATAAAAATATCATTTGAATAGTTTTATCGTCACAGAATCAAACGTGTAGTACACAGTGAATATTTGACTTGAATCACATGCAGGTGGAGAAAGGTAAAAACAAATCAGTCGGTAACAGAGATCAGTGGAAACTACTGGATCATCATAAACAGTCAGACAGGTGAAAATGACTCCTCGTCTAAATCACTTCAGGGCCAACGAGTTGTCCTCCCACCAGGAAATCCAGTCAGAGGAATGAGTGGCAGCATGAATATGATCATTAGGTGCAGACGTCTTTAACAGGTGACGTGTGTGAGCTGAGAATTCAAGCTCAGCACTGTGTCCAGAGAGGAAGACGACGTCATTGTTCAAATCCAACTGATGAGACAAAGTGAGGTGTGGTTAAGGACGTCTTCGAGGTCAAGAGTCCCCGCGTCAACCTTGACCCTTCAGCCAGACACACCTTAAGCTCCTCATCCAAACGCTGTGTGTCTGGTGATGTTGTAAAAACACACAAGACCAATGATTCATTCTTTAGAATTTAATCTGTCATTCCCTTCAACAGCTGTGCTACGTCAAACCAATCAAACATCAACGTATTGATTCTGATCATAATAACGCTTGAAAAAGCCTCATGACTTCATGTGTCCTTTGATTTGAACCACAACAAGATATCAGTGTTTAGTTTGTCAAACACCTGAATGTAAATGTGAAGATAGAAGTCTTCACACATGAATCAAGTCACAACGAGTGACGGAAGATTCAAGCAGAAACAACAGTGATGAGCTCTCATCAAGAGACATGGAAAAAGAACAAGTGGAAGACTTAAAGTGAACATTCGTTTTCACTGCATCTTAAATGACTTCTGTCTATTTAATTTTACACGTCTCAGCTGTGGCATCATAACCATGAAGATAAAGTCCAGCATAGAGAGGCTGAGTGAACGTGGTCTGGACTCTGCGGAGGAGGGTCATGGTTTCAGAGACACTGTAGAAGGACAGAATACCTGCTCTGTGATCCAGGTACACTCCCACTCTGGAGGACCGAGGACCTGAGACGTAACTAGTTATACTGTTGAACCTATATTTATAACTGTTGTTGTTACAAAATAATGACCAGGATTTATCATTGTACCCAAATAAAGATTCTCTCCCTGCTCTGCTGATGTTCTTGTAGGCGACTGCTACGTAAACTCCTCCACCCCTCCACTCCACCTCCCAGTAACAACGTCCTGTCAGACTCTCTCTGCTCAGGACCTGATAATAACCAGTGAATCTGTCTGGATGATCAGAATAAGACTGTTCTTGTCTCATAACTGTTACTTTTCTGTTCTCCTCAGATAATAACACATTTTCATGTGCTGTGTTTGGATCCAGTGTGATTTTACGTGAATATTTGAAGAATCCAGCTCTGGTCTTGGGCTCTGGTGGTGGTGACAGTAAAACATCCACTTCAGCCACTGTCAGTGAGACGCTTGTCCACGTGTCCCTCAGAGTGTCCTGTAGTTTGTCTCTGAGCTCTGACACAGCTGCTGTCACATCCTCAAAGTGTCTCAGAGG
>JAUMHJ010000011.1:14318028-14328876 GCA_032361105.1 Microctenopoma lineatum | reverse complement strand
AAAAAGAGGGACAGAAGGACGAAGCACAACTAGGGGAGAGACAAGTCACAATGTACACAACATGTAATGATATGATGCTGAGGCTGATAGCTGGAACCGTTCGTGTGTGTGAACGCAGCGATGGCATGGCCATCCACAGTCACCAGAACAAGAGTGTGGAACTGCTGTTAAGGGAAGCTTATAGTCCAGATGCTTAGGACTGCACACACTTTCATAGGGCTGAGTTCACCACTCTCTGTTGCCTTATGTCATACGTCAGGTTTGTAAGAAAGCTGGTTTGACCCTCGTCTTCTTTACTGGCTCACATGTTGCTGCCAGTGTACTACGTAGACACGTCTTTCACTTTTGTCCACGTCTTTGTTCATTTATTTGAAGTTCAGTTCTTCTTCTTCTTATGTCTTCTATGTTTGTAGGTTGCAACGGGCAGACAGCGATGTGTTGAATTACCTGCTGGCGTTTGTAAGTTGGTCGACACTGTCTGCCCCTTTAAGTTATATTCTGGATGGAAGACACGCAAAAAGGATGTGGCGACCAAGTCCACATTTTGGTATATAAATAATAAACATTGCTTTAACTGATCTTCATAATACTTGGAACAATAACATTTCCCCCCTTGTCTTGTTACTTTTCCTCTCTCTAGACTATTTTCCCTTTCTGCCCCACATCTGTAGACTGCTGATTATGTCAGTGTTGGGTCCAGATCTACTGATAAAGACAAATGTAGTCCAACAGCTCCCTGTGCCCCATCCACTTTATGGCATCCTTAAGTTCAGAGACAGTTCTGAAGTGTCCTTTGCGCACTTGCCGCTGTCAAGTTGACTACAAGGATACTACACTACACACCAACATTTACATGCTCTAACACCCAGTGTAGTTTTCTCCTTTGTGTTGTTGGGATGTTGAGCTAATTGTCTTATATCACTGTTTTATAGCACCATAGGTTATGTGTGGATTTAGTTCATGTCAGTGTCTTCAGTCTCTTCATGTGACCTCAGACTGTCTCCATGATGTTGACATCAGGTCTCTGTGGGAACCATACCATCTGTTGCTTTGTTGACATACTATATTAATTTGGGACTGTTCAAAGTCCCCCTGACTGTACAGCTTAATAAAAAAAAAGATTCTGAAATATTAGTGAAATTAAATATTGATACACTTGAAAATGATGATATTGTGTTGATTCATACTGATTTGATTCTCAGAAACAATAATTGAACAATTTACACAATTAACAATTACAGGGGTTTCATTTGTGTTTAACCACACGAAGACACTGGCATCTTCGTGTATTTAAAAAGTGAAGTTTATATAGCACTTTTTAATAGTTGCAGCATTTATTAGCATTATGTGATGAAAACAGACATTGCTCCGTGATTGGTCCAAACAACTGTCATTAAGAAGTAGACCGTATCTGATTGGTCAGCGTCAACTATCCCCGGACCTGTTTTTGACAGGAGGAAGTGGCGAAGAAAGAAACAAGGTGCCTATTTCCGAAGGTGTCTTGGTCTTAAAAAAACATCTGTAATGTAAGAAGCTTAAATCACAACATTTGGAAGGAATGTCTTAATGTATTTTATACGCGACTGTGTTAACAGTTTGCTTTTACCTGTGTATAGCTGTTTTTCAGAGGGGTGTCCGATGTGTTGTAGCTTGCTAGCTTGTTACGCGCACAGGTGTTTACAACAGCGCGTTAGCGCGGAACAAACAAATATCTAATTTCTGACTGTTCGCTTCGCATTTTGCAACGTAGCGTTCATATATAAAAAACGTTTTTTCACTGTCCTGTCAGTGGCGAGCATAACGCTACGACGCCCTGGGAAGCCACAAATCAGGTTAGCGTTAGTTTGAACGTCAGCTAGCTACATGCTGATTGACAGGTTCGCTAGGTTCAGCTTCATTAAAGCTACGTTACAAACGCTGGGATGGTGTGGAGCTTTACTTTGACTTCCAGCCAGTGAAGGAGGGCGTGAGTCACTGAGAACATGAGAGAAAGCTTCAGTTTGCTGCGTCTGTGGGGATTATTCTGCTGATTGATTTACCCACTAAAGGACAGATTATTAATCTCCACCATTCTCTGGCATCTTCGCTTTGCAGCTGAGGGCAGCATAAGGGAGACGACTTCTCGTCGGTACATCATCCACATGAGGCATGCTGCAAGTATGCAGCCCGTGCACAAAAGAGATGCTGGAGTCTGGCACCAAACAAGAAGTCTTCTCTACAAGAATCTGCTCATCAAATGGAGAACCAAGCAACAGAGTCTTCAGGTGCCTAGTTTCCATTAGTTTACTTTGCTTCGCAAATGCTTTTATCCAAAGCCACTTACAGGGAGCTAGTGCTGGGTGGACTAGGAGTAAGACAGGGTTTTGAACCACCGACCTTCTGCATCCCAGAGTGCAGCATTAGAAGAAACTAGGCTGTGGATAACTGGAACTGTATAATAATGTTTTTTTATAAATTACACTTACTTGTATATAAATGTTTGATTATATGTCTGATTTACTTTAAATCCTCAATACCTTAAATGAATGCTGTTCATCCTGAAAGGGGGTTTAGTTAATGGTCACTTTTTCCACACCTCTTCTCATGGTTACTGCACTGCTTGTATCCCTGTTGTTTGTGGAACTGTGGTCATGTTTATACACGCAAACAGTTTGAGTGCAACAAAAAAAGACACAGACATAGTCTGCCTCTTACCACTTTTAAATTCTACTTTGCTATGCATTTTTAATTTGGCCTAAAGTTGCAGTGGTGCATTTTTAATGTGTGTATCACCGTTTCACACTTTGAGGTCTGAGTTTGAAAAGTGTTGTTTGTTATCTTCATACTGGAGGTTTCAAAAGTTTGGCACTGGATGCTCAGTGAAAGACAAAAAAAAATGTTTCAAAATAACTGCATAACAAATTAAACATTTTCTGTCCTGTGGGAAACTCAGTTATGTGGGTTGGGAAGAAAAAGTAGAAGTAGATTATAATTCAACCACTGAAGGCCTATTTCATCATTATTTAATTTAGAATATTTACAATAAATGCATGTTTAATTTAAGTTGTGGTGGAAGAAGTTTCGTAGCGATGCTTCACAGTTTATTATTTTTATTGACAGTTTCTGATTGTCATTGTGTTAAGGTGGTATTTGAAGTGAAAAGATATTAGGGAGTGCAGCCTAACGTACTGAGATGATCATTTTCCCTGTTCCTCTGAAGATACACTGTTTAATGTTCTAATTTATGTGTGAGTTTCTCATCAACTGCTCCTTTTTTTGTCATACACAGGAGTTGATTCTACCACTGCTGCTGCTCGGTCTCCTGGTACTCATCAGTACTTTAAATCCTCACGTTTATTATGAAGGCATCAGCACTATGGAACTGGAGCAGGTGCACCCAATGTTCAAGGGCCTGGGTTACACACCCATCACCAACATCACCAGCCACATCATGGAAGAGGTGGCCCAGGAGATGCGTAAGTGCCTGAAGTACCTCAAGCACACAAATGTCACACTATTTACTTTGTTTACAGAAGTTATTATGCAGCATTTTATTCACTTGTATTCTGCCTCTTTGTGTTTTCAGACCTGCAGGATCGTCTGGAGATGTTTACCAGTGAGGAGGACCTAGAGAACGCCAGTCTGTACGAACCTTCTGGTTACATTGGTGTTGTGTTCACGGACAGCTCGGCCATGTCTTACAGACTACGCTTCCCTTATAACCAGCTTCCTCTACCCAGCGATTACACAGAAACCTTTGGTAATATCTGATGTGACTTTTATTGTTGTATTTCCTTTTTGCTTTTTACACATACATATTTAAGATTTTTGTAGATTCAGTTTGAGTGTATTTTATTATATATAGGGTTAAAATCAGTCATTAAAACAGTTTGTCACTGGCGTGTCTTTTCTTGTCGTCGTTGTGCTTTCTCTTCTCTAGCGAGATGTTTTACCAGCTCAGTGAACTGCAGAGCAGCTAATTACTGGTACTCTGGCTTCGTCCGTCTCCAGTCTCTGATCGATGCAGCTATCATCCAGGTGATTTCACTTTTAATGAATTCCTTCTGCTACTCGTTCGTTATGCATTTGCCATTAAGTTGCACTGATGCATGTTTAACATCTCAACCTTTATTTAATGCATAGTACCAAGGTGCAGGCTGCTGGTCACTAGTTGCCTAAGTCCATTAGAACTATGTATCCTAATTTAATAGAAGTCAAATGCAACTTTGCTTTTTGGTTTAACATAACATAAGCATCAGCTGTGCACCTGGTCTGCTGGTCTCTTTGACCTGGTGATCAACCGGTTTCTGGGTACAGATGCAAACGAAGCGGTCAGTCTGGAGTGAGATGGACCTGAAAGCGGTGATGATGGGCCAGCCAGGTTCTGTAGAGGTGCAGAAATTCCCTCATGCGCTCATCTCCATCTACATGGTAGTGGCCTTCACACCCTTCGTCACCTTCCTTATCGTCAACGTCGCAGCTGAGAAGGAACACCGTCTCAAAGACACCATGACCATGATGGGACTCTATGACACAGCCTTCTGGTAAAGAAAAGCCATTCAGTCACTGTAGTCTCTTGTTGGAATGAACGTTTAGAACCTGTTTTCTGTGTTCATGTGGTTGTATATAATATATGCACTTGTTTTTTGTATGTTCTGCATCAGGTTGTCATGGGGCCTTTTGTATGCAGCTCTGGTGACTACTATGTCCATCCTGTTGTCCATCATCGCTACGTACACAGCGCTGTTCCCTCACAGTAACTTCTTTGTCATCTTCTTCCTCATATTCCTTTATGGAATATCTTCTGTGAGTAGAGCTTTGATGAACTGTACAAGTTTAGTTTCTTTAATAGGGTAGATAACTCATTTCTGGTATTGGTCACAGGATGTTGTGTTGGTTGATATGTGATGGATCATTCATGATTCCTGGTTATTGTCCCAGTGCCATTACATCAATATTCTATAGAGCAAAGCAAAGCATATCGTAATAATAATATTGGAAGAGCAAAAATGACCTTTTTTTGACATTGTTGATCATCTTGCAAACTCCTTATTCTGTCCTGTTACTAGCTTTCTTTTTTACTGCTGTCTCTCTGTCTTTTTCTCTCTCTTTCCCCACAGATCTTTTTCTCTTTCATGCTAACTCCATTATTTAAGAAGCCTAAGTTTGCCAGCTCTGTGGGCTCCATGCTGACAGTGGTGTTTGGCTGCCTGTCGCTTTTTACCATACTGATGACGGACTTCCCACAGCCGCTGGTGTGGCTCCTCTGTCTGTTTTCCCCCAGTGCCTTCTCCATCGGGGTTGCACAGGTAACGCACACGAGCCTTAGTTCTGGCTTGTTGGCATTATTCCCCTACGTTTTTTGTCAGTGCTGTGTTGTTGTACACTTGCAGCACTCTTTGGTAAACAGTGCACATTGTCTGGGCTCGTATGGAGCTGATGCTTTATTGTGTGCATACACATGTTAGGTGGTTTACCTGGAGGCTCAGGGAGAAGGTGCAGTGTTTTCCTCTTTGGCCAGCGGCCCTCATCCACTCTATGCGCCCCTGATCATGCTGGTTCTGGACTGTGTGCTCTACCTTCTGTTGGCTATGTACCTGGACCAGGTACTTCCCGGTGAGTACCAATGCAGAAAACTCCAGTATGAATTATTGAGTTTTTAACTCTATGTCTGTATGAGCTCTGCAGCAACAGCCAGGTTTCCTTTACTTTAGTTATATCTATAACTACGGCATATCACTGTTTCACTGTCATTATTCGGGCTCGGGCATCTGGTCAGGATGCCCCCTGGACGCCTCCCTCGGGAGGTGTTATAGGCATGCCCCACTGGGAGAAGGCCCCGGGGCAGACCCAGGACACGCTGGAGGGATTACATCTCCCGGCTGGCTTGGGAATGCCTTGGGGTCCCCCCAGGTGAGCTGGAGGAGGTGGCCGGGGATAGGGAGGTCTGGGTTTCCCTACTTAGGCTACTGCCCCCGCGACCCGATCCCAGACCAAGCGGAAGATAATGGATGGATGGATGGACTGTCATTATTGCTGTGTCCATTATATGTTATTTTTGTGTGATACACAGGTGAGTTCGGCATAAGGAGGTCCTTGGTGTACTTTCTAAAGCCATCCTATTGGTCCAAGCAAGAAAAGCGCTATGTGGAAGTGAGCTCAGTGTATGACACCGAGCTGAACGGCGCTCCTGCTGGGGAAGAGTCTGTTGAACCTGTTTCACCGGAGTTCAGAGGAAAAGAAGCCATCCGGTAAAAGTCTGATATTGCATTTCAATGTCTGTATTCGCTGCCACATGCCACTGTTCAGCTGACTGTAACTTAACGAGCTGCTCTTTGCTCGGTCACTGCGTCCGTTTTCACACGTCCCTCTTTTCTTTGTTCACTTTCTGGCAGCATCAGTAACATCCGGAAGGTGTACAAAGAGAAGGACAATGTGGTGGAGGCTCTCAGAGGTACGTCCTGAAAATGGCAGATGTCAAGAAATGTGTGCAATTTTAATAACTGTTGCTCAAATTAGAGAGAAAAATTATTTTAAAAACCATGAAGTCCACGTAAGAACCATTAAAGTAAAGGTAATTCTGTTTCTGTTCGTAGTATGTCACATCCCTACAGTGGATTCTCATAGCAGAGAGACGGTGTATGCGCTTCAGCTCTTCTGGTTGTCTGCACGAGTGTTATCTAGCATTTATTTTCTGATTCATGTTCATGACTTCCTCCACAACCATTCTCCAGGTTTGACATTCGACATCTATGAGGGCCAGATCACCGCTCTGCTGGGACACAGCGGTGCTGGAAAGTCCACCCTCATGAACATCCTGTGTGGCATCTGCCCACCTACTGACGGCTCGGCCACCATCTACGGATCACCTGTGGCAGAGATTGCAGATGGGTTGGAGATGAAGCAGCTGGTGGGAATCTGCCCCCAGTTCAACATAATCTTTGACGTGCTCACCGTGGAGGAGCACCTGAGGATATTCGCTGCTATCAAAGGGATCCGACCTGCAGACACTGACGCAGAGGTAATGCTCTGAATATAGTCTGAAGACCTTTATTATGACTTGTGATGGGTAATGTTTATTGACTACACATAATGTTAACAATAGTAGATGTTATAATAGTTTTGTAACCACCACTGTGTGAGATGAGCTGTACCTCTGTTTCTCTGATAGGTTACTAAAGTACTGAAGGACCTGGACTTGGAAAAGATCATGACTGCCCAGGCCAAAAATCTGAGTGGAGGCCAAAAGAGGAAGCTGTCTGTGGGCATTGCCATTCTAGGCGATCCCAAAGTACCTGAAATAGTTTGTATTCATTTGTTTTCTGTGTGTCTTTGCCTGTAACTGTCAGTAAATCCGTGTTTGCTGGTGACAGATACTGCTCCTGGACGAGCCCACAGCAGGTATGGACCCCTGCTCCAGACACCAGGTCTGGTCGCTGCTGAGGAGCCGCAGAGCTGGCAGAGTCACAGTCTTTAGCACTCACTACATGGATGAGGCTGACATTCTTGCTGGTACAGGCACCAAACCTACTGTGAAGATGTCTTCTGAGTTTAAATAATTTCTTATTCTTATTTTTTAAAAATCACTTTAGTTTTAACATTTTCAGTTGTTTCTCATTAACTGCTTTTTCATAATCACACATTTTCCACTTGATATGTTGAAGCACAAACTACATTTCTTTCCCCAGATCGTAAAGCTGTGATCTCTCATGGGCAGCTGAAATGTGTTGGCTCTTCAATGTATCTTAAGATGAAGTGTGGGGTTGGATATCATCTCAGGCGAGTAGATTTCTAACCTTCACTCGTGAACCTTTTTATACTTTGCTGTTTATTTATTACAGTGGAAAAATGAAATTAGCAATAAGTACAAAAATGTCTATGGTTTATTGGTGAGTTTGAATTTATTAAGACTGTATCTTTATTGAAATTGATTTAGACTTTTGTTTCCTCCCTCACAGAATGTCTGTCAGCGAGGGATGTGATGCTGAACAGATCACGTTATTGGTCAAGCAGCACGTCCCCAAAGCAAACTTGTCTCGACAACACGATGTGGAGTTGAACTTCACGTTGCCTTTTGAGAGCATGGACACATTTCCAGGTGAGATCACACTATTAAAATAACATCACCAGGCTAAGTTACTGAATTCCTGCTGCACATTTGATTAAGTTGTCTTTTCATAGGCTTGTTCTCGGAGCTCGACTGTCAGCCCAGTGTGGGAATTATCAACTATGGCGTTTCCATGACAACTCTGGAGGATGTGTTCCTTCGTCTGGAGGCAGAGGCTGAAGTAGATCAAGCTGGTAAGTGTCACCATAAGAGTCAAACTACTCCATAAATCAGTCAGATTACTGGATTTGTTTGTGTTTCACTTCTTCAGACTACAGCGTGTTTAACCGCGAGCAGCCGGAGGACGAATGTGACAACCCCTCTCTGGACGAAACGGACCAGAGGTTGTTGTTCTCAGACAGAAAGTCTGACATCGTGTCGGGTCAAGCTCTGTGGTGGCAGCAGTTCAGCGCTGTGGCTTGGCTGCACATGCTCAACATGTTCAGGGAGAGGAAGGCCTTTCTTCACTCGTGAGTGTTTTGTTTTGTTGACAGTCGTTAGGTATGGAGTTATATTTGTGTCACTATTCATACGAGCGTAACTTGATATTTTGAACACAGAAAACGTAAACCGAGCAAGCAAAAGTTTATTTTTTGCTAAAAAGTGACTAAGTGTCTGCTATCCACCACAAAAACATGCATTTTATTATCTTGTTCGCTCGCAAATTTCATTTCTTTGCGCTCAACATTCTCTCTCTCGCTCGCTCAGTGTCTAAGTTCTGTGTTCGTTCAACGCGACCTCTACACTCGCTCAACGCCTGTCACAGCATAATAAATGTGCCACTATTCCAACCAATCACAGACCAGAACAGGGTCAGCTGATCACAGCACACCAAGATTGTCGGTCTCGCTTAAGATAGTACTCTCTACCGCTGCTCAAAATGTCGTGTTACGTTCGTACAAATAGTGGCACAAATATAACTCCATATTTAGGGACGTAGACGCTGAATCGCTCTCTTTCATTCATCCTTTTACTTCATCACCACCTGCCTTCACCTGCAGTTTGACCTTGTTCCTGGTGTTTGTTGCCGCGATGCTCGTCCTGTCTGTGGCCACAGGAAACATCCAGATTCACACACCCGACCGTCAGTTTGTGCCCGTTTACCTCCTCAAAAGGAACCAGGCACCCCGAAGATACACCACCAGTCTACTGGTTGAGAACTCCTCAGGTGAGCATGCTGGAGTATTTATTCCCACCTGCCCTGCACAGATAACTCTCCCACTGGCTCAACTGCAACTATTCATTCTCTATCTAAGACAATTATTCTTATTGTTTCTCCTGCCAACAGGTTCGGATATTTCTGACTTCATCCACAACCTTGAATCTCAAGACATCAAAGTGGAAATGATGAGAGAGGGCAACTACATGGCTGCAGCTCCGCACAGCGCAGCCTTCAACGTAACGGGAACCAACAAGGTCAGTGTAAAACCGAACTGATGTAACTTATCTTTTGAGAGCCTGTTATTTTATTAGATGCAGACTCGCATCCACCTACACTTAGAGCCTTGTACTGTGATTAGATGGACTTCATCTACCACCAGGTGACACACATTGCCCCTTTGTTCTCTGTATGTGAACAGGGTTTTAGATACAGCGTTGCTTTCAACAGCACCACAGTACACTCCCTGCCTATGGCCGTCAATATACTCAGCAACACTCTACTAAGAGGACTAAATGGTTCAGGAAAGATCCGAACCTGGACCAGACCGTTTGAATATGTGAGTCTGTCACAGATCCCATCCATCCTGTTTCCTTTCATCATGGAAAGATATTGAACCTCCACTTTCTGACATCTTCAGCAAATCCCAGACGCTACATACTACGCTCTGGTGTACATAGAGACCATCACACTTGGAATGCTGGCAGCGGGAATGCCTGCATATTTCGCTTTGGGCCACACCCGAGATCGAGAGGTAACTGCTTGTGTTTCATTTTAATCAGTCCACCAGTGCAGTCAAAGAGCTGCATCTGAGAGCGTCCCTACAAAAACGCCACAAAAGACCCAAAGCAAAGGTGCCACAATGGTGAAAGCAACATCCTCAGCTCAGTGTGATCCACAGCTACTCCAAAAACTGTCCACAACATCTGATGCACTTTGGTTCCTTATCTGGCAACAAACTGACACTTTGCTTTCAGTGTCTTCTCCGTCCCTTGTAAATCGCAGTGTGCAGAGTATCCGGGAGCTTAGTGGGTAGAGGTAGGCTGTCCTTGGACAATACATAGGAATCCTGTAGCAGCACGGATATGCATTGGCAGGCAGCTGTCAAACAACAGATTGGAAAGGGGATCAATTAAGTATTTCAAAAAAAGAGCCGTTCAGTCGCTAGGTGACTTCCAGACTCCAGCTCCACCTGAGGCAAGTGAATCCTGTTGTCCCCCTTTGAACCAGTCAGCGGTCCCAGCAGAGAGCCCAAATCAGGAAAGCTTGAGTTGCACAAAGACAGGATGAGTTATTAGGAGTAGTAGATGTTAGATTGTCTTTGGTTTCTCCCTCCTCAGATCAAGTGTCGCTCAACACTGCGGATCTCTGGCCTGGTACCTTCAGCCTACTGGTGTGGCCTGGCGGCCGTGGACATCCCCTTCTACTACCTCATCCTGTCCTCCATGATCATAATCCTCTTCTCCTTCCACACTGGAAATCTGTTCACCTCCAGCAACGTCACTACTGTGGTCTGTGTCCCCCCAACACACACGCACACGCACACACACACACACACACACACACACACACACACACACACACACACACACACACACACACA
>JAUMHJ010000011.1:14301710-14314450 GCA_032361105.1 Microctenopoma lineatum | reverse complement strand
CTGTTCCTCTCACACTCTCGCTCTCTCTCACTCTCGCACACACACACACACACACACACACACACACACACACACACACACACACACACACACACACACACACCATCTGGGCCATATCTGCTGACTCATTCAGTGTAATTCATCTGTTTGTCCTCAGCTAAGCAAGCTTTCAACTTTGAAGAGTACAACTTCTCCCAGTCGACCTTAGAGCAGGTATGTGCTTCTAAAAAAATAATATTAATACTTGTAAGCCAAAACTTTAAATCTGTAGCATACAGATGCAGTAAGGGACCCCCCCACCCCCGTCTCCTCCAGGTGTTTATGGAGTTTGCGAAGGAGCAGGAAAACGAGGAGGATGAGGTAGGATCCCTCAGCACAACTTTCCAGTGGCAGCGGCTGCACCAGGACGGCTCCGCTCCAGTCACCAACACTGACAGCATCGTACACCAGCTTTGAAGCACATCTGACGGGGGGCCAGCTGGCTGAGGACTGGACTACGACTCAGCTTTCAGCGCCTGAGAGCTCACAACAGCACTCACCCGCTCCACGCAAGCCAAGCCCTCCACCTTTAAATGAATGGAACAGTCTTGGTGGGGGCTCACATACACTGGGAATGACTTTTTGTGTGTGTGTTGGGGGGGTCTGGGCTCCTTTTCTGTGGGTCTGAGGCGTGCATGTGTGTTACCCTCATCCACTGGTGCTTCATGTTTTCTGAATCGCACTGACCGAGGGGCCTGCAGTCTTTCTTGACACACTGATGCGACACCTACTCTTTCTAATGGTGTTATTTATCTTCACAGGGAGTCAGTAAATTGAACTATATATATATATATAAATATTTAAGCTTTGTAATCTTTCCGTCCGTTCTCCTCTGTTGAGAAGTGTAACAGTAAGTGTTTGCTCGTCTATTCGGGGGTCTGTCTGTTGTGTTTGTGTTTTTTAAACACGACCAGAACTGGGATCCATCCACAGTGTAACCAAAGCAGCACATCTCTGAACCACACACTACCACACCTCCTCATTCATTGACACTGAGAAGTATTTATTGGTTTTTAGTGTCGGTAGCATGTGAATATATAGTTTGCATAATAGTTCTATTATTGATGTGGGGCAGTTGAGAAATGTCTGTTTGCTAACACTGGAGAAAAGATGTCTATACGAGCACTCCAAAGAGTCCTTTGACTTTTAGAAAACCTGTGTGTTCATTTTACACCAGCATGCACGTCCTTCTCAGATCCACATTTAATCTTGACGTTCCCAGAGACCGAGTGTTCTAGCGTGCACGCTCGGGCAGAAATTCGTTATTTTGAAAATAAGAGGCGGATGTTGGGACAATGGTTTTTGGGTGGAGGATTTTTGCCTTGTGGCCCTTAGCTTTGAACTAGAACTTGTATCTTGGGAATGTGGTGTAGAATATGCACATCAGTACATGTAGCACACCGTCGTCAGACATTAGCCAGGGCCTGGAGACCTCAAATGTGGATGTTCACATCCAGATGGGATTTGCTGAAACGTCCTTCATCCATCTCTAAGCCAAGCTTAGAGAACAGATTCTGAATGTACGTCTGGCGTCCAGTCAGAGGAGGGTTTGTAAGTCGGCAGCGAGGCTCCTGTCGTCAAAGTTTCACTTTGGTGCGACATTTAATCACGCAGCTGTGTTTTGTTAACCCTTATTTTTGTATGTGTTTGTTGTTGTGTATATTTGTATACCGTGTGTTGCTGCGGCTGCTTCTGTATAATCTTCTATCTCTATGAGCTGGTGCGTTGTTGGTGCAATCAGCAAACCGATAAATTGTAATTTCTTTATTGCATTCAGGTGAGAGGAGAGTGAGGTTAAGGTCAGACAGGACTTGGCTGGTAATGATCATAAATAGACGGAGGAGGGCTGATGGGTGCCTCTACCACTTCTGAATAAGCTCCTTCCTCTTTCACTTTTTACTCTACATCATGAATCTCAAGACTGCTCTATCTGAGAACCATAAAAAACTGCTGTTCCAGTGCATTATAAACACAAACTCAAAACTTGACCCATTATTTTGAGCTTCACCAAGATTTGTTGCAATGCAACCATATGGAGTTTAAACAGTTAGGTTTGCTTCTCTATGCATCCTTGGTATCACTTTAGGAGTTTTTGTTGAAGTTTACTGTCATAAGACAGTAACATTACATCTTTTTATGACAGAAAAGTTCTGGAGGTGAAGCTAAAGGTTTACTTTGAATGTTTCATTAAAACATCCATGATGAGTTTTTCTGTCACAAGCTTTATGTGGCTCTCAGATTCATTAGATTTTCACAGATTCACAATATTTGTATATATGCATTTTCATTGTTTAATAAGGTGTTTCAGCAGGATCCTATTTAGAAAACTTTTAAAGAAGTTCGTTTGAGGTTGACTGGCCACACACGTACTACACACATCACATATGGAAAATATATGAAAACCGAAGACGTCATAATTTGTTTTCCCAGCAGATTGATATTCAGGACCTCTTTAAAGCTAATTTAACTTCTCAAGTTGGAGGTTTAAATGGCACTTTATTAAATTCCCCCAGATGTGCTATTACATGCTGCTGACTAATGAAAAACTACAGACGGTGTACATTTTTTTACATGCTGGGGCGTTGTGTATGTGAACGCTGACTGGTGCCGCAGCGAGTGAAATTTTCTACCTGTCTGCCAATACTAAACTAGATTAGAATGGATGCCACCAAATGATGAGGGTAAAAGAGACAAATTGTGACCTCCTTTGGCTTTCAATACGAATACACATTACATTACACGTAGGGAAGGTGTGAGGAACTCCTGAGCCTTTTGTCTATACTCTTATGGACACTTTAAACTCAGAATTTATTTTTTTTTTGCACTCATGTAGCTCTGTTGGACAAAAAACACTACTTAAATATGAGTGAGTGACCCCACCCATTCTTTTCCATGAGGGTGAAAAAGAATGGGTGGGGTCTTGCGATGTCTTATTACAATTCACTTTGTGTTTCTTTTATAATTATTTTGTTTAAGTGCAATACTGTTCTGTGTCAGTAACATGTAGCCATCCAAGTAACATCAGATTGTTTTGCACTTATCTTACTCACCCTGCTTCCAAAACAAAAAAGAATTCGCATCTATGTGAAAATAAATCCAACATGTTCTGGCTCTGTGGAAAATAGAGCATTGAGGAAAGTGATAATGAAAGTGGAGCAGGTTTCATTTTCTTCTCCCGGTGGTGGTAAAGTTGCACTATTTCTGGGAAATTTTATAACCTTTCTTTATATTATGCAATCTTTGTATGATTAACTGTGCGCTGGATTTATTTTTTAATAACTGTGGTTTAGCTGTGTGCTGTATTTTCCCTCTTGTATGGCTGTGGTCTACACGACCTTTTCATGAATAAATGTTAATGTTAATCCAAGTTATTGTTTTGTCTATTGCTCCAAGGACATACCAGAAATCAGAACTCGCTGTATAATATCATGTTTGGGTAAATCTGAGACATTTTGATGCAGCAGCAAATTCAGTACATTTTTAGTCATTAGCTATGTATTTGAATGTACTCGTGTTCTATTCCCTGCTCAAATCATTACTTTACGTCCATGAGATTGAATAAAACACAACAAGTAATTGTTTTTATTAAAGTGAAAATTTTATCTGCCGTCTGTGTATTAACGAGTTCTAGTATTTAGATTTTTGTCACTGCCCAGATTCCGTACTTCCTTGTGTGGGTGTGGCCACAGATGACTACACAAATAATGAGAGAGCCTACACCAACCTGTCTCTTAACAAGTTAAAAATATACTTTTGGACTACAGCTTCACTTTATTTTCCTGGTTGTATAGTGTGGCTGGGATGCTTTGTCACAATGGGAAATCTTTTCGGGAAAAAGAAACAGACGCGAGTGACAGAACAAGACAAAGCGATTTTGGTAAGTGTCACAGCTAGTTAACGTTAGCAAGCTAACCCTGAAATCTGAGCCAGTCTTGCAAAACTGCTTTGTCAAATCTTATAATTTAGCAACTTTGCACATCAGTAATCAATTACACCATCGTTATAAATAATATGAACCAACTAATAAGAACTCTTTAGCATCACCTCTTCAGTTCGGCACGGATGTACCGCAGAAATAACAACTTTAACATTTTGACGTATTGACTAACCTCACCGTAAGTTACAAAAGTACACTACTCTCACTAAAGTCATATTCAGTTAATCATATACCGAAATGATCCAAACAGCTTGACGTAAATCTGTCGTTGTTTTGTCCGTGAAACTGATAATACATGGGAGGTCAGAGTAAATATTTAGATATTTGACAATGTGATTGACATAATGGACATGGCATATAACATGACATAAATGCTCATTCTGTTTCTTTTTCTGTATTATTTTAGCAACTGAAACAGCAAAGAGATAAACTGAGACAGTATCAGAAGAAAATCAGCCATCAGCTGGAGAAGGAGAGACTGCTGGCCAAACAGCTGCTGAAAGATGGCAAAAAAGAGTGAGTAGAACCATACACAATGAAGGCACAGACACAGGGATGTTTCAATAATAAATAAGACCGGTAAAACCGAATAATTACATCTGCCCAGATTGATCCACATTAACATTAATAGTCTGTGTTTTTCCCTTTTTTACTGAGTAATTCTGCTCTTTCCACCTTTTGGGTTGAAACAGTAAAGCACTCCTTTTGCTGAGAAAGAAACGCTACCAGGACCAACTCCTTGACAAGACAGAGAACCAGATCAGCAACCTGGAGCGGATGGTGAGCAAACAGAGACGCTTGATTCCCACATGGCGTGCGGCAGTGTGAAACTAAAACTCGGTGTCTCACTCTTGCTTCTTTCAGGTTCAAGATCTGGAATTTGCCCAGATTGAAAGGAAAGTGATTGATGGCCTGAAAGTAGGAAATGAGTGTCTGAAGAAGATGCACGAGGTAGACAATGGTTCAAGTGTATGTAATAAAATGTAATCTCAGGTCTGATGCATCGCATGATTGACTGTTTTCTCACACTAGGTGATGTCTATTGAAGAAGTTGAACGGATTATGGATGAAACCCAGGACGCCATTGAGTACCAAAGGGTAAGTTTGAGCAGTGATGTTAGAAACTCAGAAATAGCTGATGGAGCATCGTATAGACCTGAGTTCGTCACAAATATTAACAAATAATTAGCAGTTAATAGATTTGTTGTTTGTCTTTGTGCAGCAAATAGATGAGATGCTGGCCGGCTCTTTGTCACAGGAGGATGAAGATGCTGTTCTGGCTGAGCTGGAGGAGATAACCCAGGTTGGTGTCATCTGTGTTGTCTCTGTTGATTTGAAACTGAAAAGTAACATGATGCTCCAAGTATGCAAAGTGCAGTGTGATCACGAGTCACCCCTGATGTGTCTCAGGGAGATGTCAAGCTTCCTGAGGTTCCAACAGACGAGCTGCCAGAGGCGCCAGAGGATGAGAAGGAAAAGCCGGGTGTGTTCTTGCTTATTATTATTATATTCTTATGTTTGCATTAAAAATCACTAACAGCTTCTTTGTGTCTTGGCTAGAGCTTATTCCAGCTGAATTCAAACCCAACATATTTCTGTTTTTCAAACCTTTGGTTAAGATTATTGTATGTTTGGCTGTTTTGAAAATGATGCGCCTGAGTATGGCCGAGTACTTTACTTTGCTTGGCAGACGTTTTTATCCAAAGCGACTTACAAGGAGCTAGCGCTGGGTGTCTGGCTCAGGGACACACCTGGTAGGGGATGGACTAGGAGTCAGACGGGGTTCGAACCCACAACCTTCTGCATCACAGTCTGACGCCTAACCCATTGAGCTACCAGGCCACAGTCCAGAGTATGCCAGAGTATGCCAGAGTATGGCTAAGTCATGTTTCTCAGTAACCAGGTTTTCTGTTACATGAAGGTAAAGCAATCGGCATACTTTCGAAAGTCAGCTTTAATCTGGTTACTTCAGTGATTAGCTTGATGAAGAGCTGCAGAAGAAGAAGAGATTGTTGATCCCATTCATTAGGAATTGGGCAGCTGAGGCTGTAGCTTGAGTACAAGGATGGAAAAGCTCAGACGGGAGCGTCCTGCACCGCCCTGCTGCCTTTAACAAGTGTGTGAATCTATTTTTGTTCCAGAAAGAGAACGTCCCAGAACGAAACCGGAGCGAGAGCAGCTCGCCATATAGAAACGCGACCAATCTGTTGGCTGCTGGACCAACACTCAAGTCCCACATGAAGCTACAACCACAGACGTTTTGCTGGAGATCTCTCGCTCTCCTTCAAGCGCATGTGAGATGACAGTAGCTGCTCTCAGACAGCTGGGCTTCCACTGCATCATCCAGCCGTCCTCATCCTCGCCTTCTGCAGGCCGACGCATGAAGGCGCCAGGACTGATTTGAACCATGAAGACCTGTGAGATCAACTGTGCCTAAAGTTTGCTGGATTAGTGTGAAATCATTTGAAAAGCAAGATATTAAATGAATACACAAGTTCCTCATTGTATTTTAATCACGTCTTTCTCTCATCCGACTCAGTCAGCATTAAGGGTCTGTTCACTCAAATTCCAAAGCTACGTGAACCACCCAGGAACTTTCACCAAAGCCCCCCGTCTCACCTCTTAACCCACCTTACTCCATGCACCCCCCCACCCCCCATGGATTAGCTCAGTGTCACTGGAGAGAGGCATATTATATCATGTGTGAGGGTTTACCACCAGGCAACAGGTAATATTTTCCTGCCAATAATTTGCCACCACCTGGATCTTTAAGTATTATCAACGTGGGGCCCCGACATCACTGCATGTTGTGCTCAGATTAGCTTGTGTGTATATATCTGTGTTAGACTGCAGCAGGAATGATGGCCTACATTCATAAGGCTTATGCTTCTGTCTCTGCAAATATCCATCTATTTAATCTGTAAATCGCTTAAGCTCACAGACAGAAAACAGCGGTGACTAATGAGTACGTCGTTTCATCAGTGGTCATCTTAACATTAGTTGGCAGACTGTCTCTCTCTCTCTTTCTCTGTGTGTATGGAAACTGTTTTTACAATAAAACTGTTTTTTATGGTCACACCCTCAGCTGGGACAAAAACCAAAGCTTGTTTTTCTTGGGTTGAACACAAGGTGGCAGCAGAGAACAGATGATGTGGTTGGATTTGGGCTTACTGGTGTAGCATGTAGTGGTAGCTCTTCACACTGAACACAGTGAGGTGCAGCAGAACTTGACTGTTCCTGTCCTCACCTCTGGAGTCTTAATGCTGTCTGCCAGTACTGGACAGCAGTGGTATGTCCGTGTACCTCCAACATTTGCCTTTGACTCAAATTAATTGAATGCTGAGGATTTTTCACATTCAGAAACCCTTTTTTTTAACATGTAATACTTCTGCAGGAGACACGGAACAAATCTGAACTCAACATGTTATCATGTCATCATCGCCCTTACTTCAGCGTTGAGTTTGTGTGCTTCTGTTTGTGCCACCTGTAGTTGTTGGACACGAGTAAATCTGATTTAAAAAAACAACAACTGAAGCACAGTGGCAGGTTTCACGCTTTCAGTTTTACTTTAGAACCAGAATCCGGAGCAGGCGGAGGTGAGAAGGAAACAGCAGTGTCAGGCTTTTAAACCATGATTCAAGGATGGTTTGTCTTTTATAAGACCAAAACCTGAGAAATGGAAGATGTTACAGCAGCAGAACAAAGTTTAATATTATATTTTAGAATGTGCAGTAAGTGTCCATAAGCCTCTGATATGTCAAATATCTATAGATGACACAAGAATGAAAGAGTGTTCCCACAGGTGCTTCTATCTCTTAAGACTTGGTTCCATCTGTCGGGCCCGGTGAGAGCCTGAAATAGCATGAATTGTCTTTGTGGAGTCACTGAGTTACACTTCACAGTGATGCACTCTTTTTGAATGGTCTGGCACTGCTCTGCAGCTGACTGCACGCTGTAAGCCCATTGGTGGCGCGTGGGAGTGGGCGATGCACAGAGAGGAACCTGAATGTCAGAGCGCCGCGCTGATGAATCACAGACGTGGATCTGAAGAGGAGAGAAAAAGGCTGAGTGGACGATGGTGAGTAGGAAGGACATGAAGGGGGGGATTAAACGCTGCAGCGCGGTCGCTTACGGCACGTAGGTGTGTCTGCCTACCTGTCTACACCTCCACTCTGTGCTGAATATAACACAGGCTGAAGTCTCCAGGGGCTTGTTGTCAAGTCTCATGTCAATGATCAAATCTCATGCTGGGATCAAGTCAGGTCAAAAGCTTTAAAGGTTTGTTCCACCTTCATGAAGTTCTGATCTTTAGTCCAATGATGTGGACACGTATTCAGTGTGCTGCTGTGAGTCTCTTTTCCCAACTCCTGCTATCACTGCACTGGTGGTTTTCTGAAAAGAACCTAATAACTTTATTCATTTCCAGCAATTAAATATGCACTTCTTCACATCTAAGGTTCTGTTTGTTTCTGGTTATTGTACATATGGTACAATAAAAAAAATCGTGTTTAAAGGAGGAAGCTCAGCTTTCAACACTCCTCATTTTACTGGCTCAAAGTTGAATCTACAGGTCCCGAGAGGTCGAGGAGTATTATGTGTCTCAAGACTTATAGAGTTTTTTGTGACTCTGTAATATTCATGTCTATGCACTTACCTGCAGTAAATTAATGTCTAACTTATTTTTTGAGTCGTTTTGCTTTAGCAGAACAAACCTAATATTAGCATGTAGGTGTTGAAGGGTCCAGCTGGACTTCCTGAGACTGAGGAGTTGATACTTTAATGTTTTTGTGTGTTAGTTTCATGCCAGGTTCAACAATCAATATTTAAATTCTTTGGCATACTTCAGGACGGGTCGGTCAGCAACACATGGACGTTTACTTTCAATTATGGAAATGTGAGGATCGGTCAATAAGGCTGATAGTGCAACACTGCTGTTTGCTCTAGTGAAGAGCAAACATGTCTGATTGATTTTCACTAAATGTCTGCAGTTTGGCCTCCACAGGATCTGCTTAAATCAGATGTGACACAGGCAGTCTGTTCTATTAGTGAACTGAGGCTCCACTGTATCACCCCGGCTTTCAGCAGCCCCGAAATATCTCTGTATATCTGTTTATTTCACCAAAGACAATGTTATGTTGAATAGAGAAGGCGTGACTGTCCTCCTGCTGGCCTCAGTTTAGTCTCCTATTCAGGAATCCTCATTCAAAGGCCTTCAGATCGTGATGTGCTAAAGATGAGTGGGATTCCCCAACCCACCACACTGGGGTTTCAAATCCAGGAAAGTGTGCCACCGGCACAAACATAGGGTTAGGGTCAGCCATAGAAAGATCAGCAGGCTGTCAAACAGAAACATTGGAGGATAATGTAATATAAGAAACATGCGAGGAGCGCAGAGGTGTAGCAGAGGTGGTGGTGTGGGAGGCTGTGACACAGCGGAGGAGGCGTGGTTAGTTTCATGCGCTGCGTTCACTGACCCCTCAGTGCTGTTCGTCGATGTTTGAATAATCATATACAATCCACGTACATTCATGTACGTATATAAGTATGTCTCACTATTGTGATATTCTCTCGTCTTTCTTCGTCCTTTTAGACCAACTCAGAGAACATCTGGACATGTTTGGGCTTTTTGTTCAGGACTCGTTAACTACAGTAACTCTTTCACTTTTTACCTTTTTCAAATTCATCATTTCAACAGGATCTTCTGGTGCAGCTCTGTCAGACTTCCTTGGTTTCCCACGGTCCGTGAAGGCACCAGCGAGTCCGCCTCTGCGCTCCCACCGACAGGCAGCGACTGACTGAGCGGCTGCGTGGGGGGGCCGGAGTGGGCACAGCGGAGGACTTTCCTATAAAAGCAGGGATCCCACGGCCGGTCGAGCTCGTCTCTCTCTCAGACACCTGCAGACAAGAGCTCACGGACACGAGCACCTCAGCCTCTTTCCAGAGGACATTTCGTCTATGGTTGTGCCTGACGCTCCAACAAGGATGTCCCGGTCCGACGAGGTGCACCGCATCACGGAGAATGTGTACAAGGTAAGACGGACTGGTGGAGGGACACCTGCTGCGCCCGACTGAGGGACAGACACAGAATGTAACTTTGACTTTGTCCTCCTTCATGCTGAGGACTGGTTTTAGTGATGCAGGAACGAGAAAGTGAGAGAAAGGTTGACTGCTCCTGGAGAAGTTCGGTCACTGTGGTGTCTTTGTCTCAGAGACCTAGAGACCGTTTCTCAGGCACAGCTTTATGAAAGGTGTCTGTGGACCTCTGTCCACAGTGCTTCTGCCTGTCGTGAACATTTCACCACCAGCAGGTCAGGTCCTGCTGGACCGGCTGACTGAGACATTAGTGATTCCTTCATGGACACATGTAACGTGTGTTTTTATAGTTTCAGACAGGCAGAAGGAACTTGTGATCAAACCAGATAAGATACCCGGACCTCAGGGCAGAGGGCTTCTCTCTGGGGGAAAGGACACATCTGGACACTGCTCTAATGGACCGCCATGCACCGTGGTCCTCCATCGTTACTTCCCCCAACAATGCTCCTCTTAGAGGAGGCGGGCTGAGGCCCACTCGCTCATGTGTTCAGGGCAGCTCTCCAGGCTCAGGTAGATTTCAGCACAAGGGTTTTCCTTCATGTGAGGAAACTTGTCACTGCTCCACAGAAGCACTCGGAGAGAGCCGCACAGCGCCTAAAAGCTCCTGTGTGGGGAGAAGGATCTGTGTGCTCACTGAGCCCACATGTGTTTGAGGATGTTGGGTCATGTGGAGTTCATGGTTTAGGAAAAGGCAGCATTGTGTAAGACAACATGAGAGTGCAGGCAGACTGTGGCAGGATGATTCCAGTAATGTGAGACGGGATAAACAGGAGGAAGTGAAGGTGCGTGTGCTAAAAGGGCGGTGAAAATGAAAATGCCATTAGACAGAAGCACAGCAGTGGGGGTTCTTCCTGTCACCAGCAGGTGTGAGGAGGAACAGAGCGCTGCCGGCTGCCGGTCGTAGGAGACTGACGCTCGCTGGTGTGGCTGCAGTTGTGGAGCCTTGGGGCTGATGTGGTAGTGTATAAAGAAGGTGAAGGTGAAAATGAAGAGGGAGCCCCCGAGGAGAGGCTGCAGAGATCCCGCTGCGTTGAGATGGGTTCAAGCAGCTGATTCTGACGGGCAGATGTTGGACATTGTACGTGTGCATCCTGTCAGTAAAGATCCTGAGTCCGTCATGGTACGGTCGCTTTTAGGTATAGTCTTCCTCTCACATCCTCATCGACACGTCTAGGTGTTAAACTTGAATGGTTCTCTTCCCCACAAAAACAAAGATGGCATCATTTGATCCAGGATACTTTATCAATTACATTTGTCTTCACAGGTACATAATTTGATATCCTCTTCATCGTGTTCATACGCTAAAACACAGAACAGGTTCAGAAACTGTGCTTTGAGGTCATTTCCTGTCACTATCTTTGTTTTTGTAGAGTGGAAACAGACTAAAATGATAATTTTCCAGGACTAAATGGGATCAGAGTCTGCGAGGACTCAGGAAATGTGTGTAAGTTGCCGTGTCCTGCTCTGTGACTCGTGATGCATTACAAGTCACAGCAACTGTGCGACGGGAGAAAGACGCTTGGGCTTTTCTATTCTCAGTAGTTCTCCCAGTAGAAGCTGCCACGAACACATGGTTACTATAGGAGTCTGGCTGAGTTATTCCCGTGTTTTTCTACTGAGCAGTAACTATAGAAACACAGTATGATGACCTGCCCTGGACAAACAATGACTTGGTTTTCCAGCAGCTCCGTGCGCTGTTTGTGAAACTGTTTGCTGCCAGAATAAAATGACTACAGACCAACCGCAGAGGACCAAAGCCTTAACCTCACTGCCCCACCGCTCACAGAAGAGAAGCTGAATGTAATAATGTGATGACTCACACCAGCAGCTGCGAGTGTGTGTGTGTGTGTGCGTGGGGGCAGTGGCTCACGACTCTGTATGTGTATACTTCAGCGATTTGTCAGCACCCATATTGTACTGAGTGACTGGAACTGGATGTGGCTCTGTGGAAACGGGGTAAAGGGGCACACACTGGTCTGTGCGGGGTAAAAGTGAAGGTGAAGCTCTACCCGGTGTGTTCGTTACCCGCCGACGCTGTGGGTAAACCGCGTCTCCACAGGTTGTTGTGGCTGCTAAACAAACACCATCTGCATGTTTGTTGAGGAGCGGATTGAGCCAAGCGCTGTAATCCCACCAGCGCTGCACACTCAGGGCGAGGTTTAGGAGTGATCAGCTGCTCAGTGGATTGATTGTTAGAGCGGCCTAGTGTACGGTGTTTGAGACCCATCATTGTGCGTTTTGAAGCCAGGCGTGATCAGATAATGATTGATGGATGAACTCATCCTTTAAGAAGTGTTGTCGTCTCTGCATCATTTACTTAACCTGACAGGGATGCTCTAGCAGTTTTTGGATTGGTTGCCTGCCATGAGGGCGTGACCTTAAGAGACTGGAGCCACAAATCCCTGTGTAAATATTGTCATATTTTCAAGTCCATCCTCCACAAGACATGGCTGTGATGGTTCTGATGTGGAGCCAAAACTATTTGTTCTCCAGGGAGGTTTTTCTGTCCAACGTGTGGGGGGGTGTGAGCAATGCTGTCGAACACTTTATCCCCACAGTCGCACGAGTACAATCTGTTCGGGCTTTTCTTATTCATCTACAGCCTTTTCAGTTCTTAGACAAGTGGGTGTGTGTGTGGGTGTGTGGGGGGGGGGGGGGGGGGGGGGGGGGG
>JAUMHJ010000011.1:14281526-14293454 GCA_032361105.1 Microctenopoma lineatum | reverse complement strand
TACAAAAGACCAAATCAAATTCCTTGTATGTGCAACATACTTGGCGAATAAAGCTGATTCTGATTCTGATTCTGATTAGCATTTAGTCTGCTGCTGCCAGAGAACCAGGACACTATGATGCTCTCAATGCCGCTGAAGCTGCAAAACCGATGGATTTAAAAAGCATGCGTCATCATCTGTGAATAGTTTCAGACTGGGATCAGCAAAGAGAAATCTCTGAGTGTCTGTATTATTGTTTGTGTCTGACTCCCTGGTTAAACAAAGGAGAAGATAAAATAAGGCTTTTCAGATTTCATTATGCTGGTGATTGGTTTCAGATAACGTTCAGTGGTGGTTATTAAAGGTGAGGCTCGTTTGTGAAAGCTTTTTTTCTCGAAGCTGCAACGTGATAAGCCAATCCGTGTTTTGGCATTCAATTAGCAAAGGTTGATTAACGAGCCAATTAAAACACATGACCGAAGCACGCAGGCAAATTGATACAAAGCAGCGTTTGCTCGTTAATCCCTCTCATTTCCCATGCACTCAGTCAAATGTGGTCTTTCATTCAGTGGAATGCTAATCAGCCTCGGTCCCTGCTGACGGAAAAAGCTCAACTGATCTGAGTGTGGATTAAGCCGAAGTAAATAATCCTATTAAATGATCCCCGTAAACCGCACATTGTGACAAGAAGAAAACTTGACGAATAAGTCTAGCATGTGCAGGTCAACACTGGAGGAGAAGGTAATCGGGAGTCTCCGTTCCAGTGATTTGTGTTAAATTGAAGAAATGGCTTTGCCTTGTGAAACTCGTAACTAATATGGCGTTGGATGTTGTAGCTCCACAGCAGTGTTAGAAAACACTCCCTCAGAATCTAAAAATGAACTTCAGCCTGACATGGATCATGCTCCTTTTCCCTCTTCACTTTGGAAACGGATGATCTGCACCTTGAATCCATCTCTCTCTGTTCTCTCTATGAATTCACTGGGCAGCCGGCCTACTTTTCTGCACTCCTGCTACGTCCTGTCCCACTTCCTACTTAATTTTTTTGAAGTCATGCCTAAGTTTGTGTACCGGTGTGAGTGTATGGCAGCCGGTGGGCAATAGCAGACATGCCTTTTAGTGCTCCACCATGAAAAGATGTACCCTCCTGTCCTGGTGGCTTATGCTCATTCTTTGATTTCCTCTGTCCCCTTTTTGCGTTCGTCCTCTTAAACTCCAACAGATTCAATTGAAACACTATCTTCCTCTGTGCCTTTTTAACTGAACTTAATAAACCGCACATAGTGGCAAAGTAAACTTCACCCTTGTCTTTGCAGAACATGTGGTTCTTTAGTTAAAGAGCTACTTCAGCTGATGAGCCATACTACTGTCAGCGTGTCTATGAGCTTCTTTGTCTGAATACCGTTTTGCTAACAAGCTTGTAATCAAATAACTTTAGCTCAGTTGCTAATGGTTATAGTTTAATAAATAAAATCACCCTTAAAGTGTTGGAACTGTCTGCAGACCACTGCGTGGAACAGTTTGTGCTGCGACAGAGCACAGAGGGAGTGTGTGTGTGTGTGTGTGTGTGTGTGTGTGTGTGTGTGCTGTAAGACGACTAATAAGCTACGACAGCATCCTGCAATTTGAGATCAACACTGTCAGGACAGCTTTTCAACTAACCTGACACAAAAGATTCATGGGCAAGAAATGCGCCCACGATTCAGTTTTAATGAAGTGACCATGCTGCAAAATGTCAGTGTTTTAGTGCTGATGTGCCAGTGTTTTGATGATTTGAAATGTGCGATCGCACTCCGTTCACCTCCTCTCTGCTTCTGGTCTTCTCGCTGCTCATATTACAAAGAGAGAATAGCTTGTTCTTAAATTCTGGGCTTTGCTGGAGATACAGCAGAAGTGAAAGGGCAGCTTGGACTGAGGGGGAGGCTGAGTCATTGCAGAGACAGTAAAACTTATTATACATTTCTTCTTGACTTTTCCTTCCCTCTCCACTGCCTGCATGCTGAGTTCATTATGAGCTGACTTCTGCAGTGGACGTGGCCCATTTGGTCCTCGCAATAAAGATCACGAAAATCCACCACCGGCATGTAAACAATTTCTTTTTCTAAATCCTTTAACAAGTCAGACGTCTCTCTAAAAGTTTGACCTAGTAGCTCAGCGGGCTGAGCAGTTGTCTTCTCCACTTCCTGGCTGTTAAAGCACCACAAAGTTAGTGAGCGCATGGTGAAGACAGTGGAGCAGACCTATAACCGAGTCTGCAACATGACTGCCTCTAAGACACTGCTGTTTGTCTGTGTCTGCTGTGTGTGTAAATGAGCCACTGTTGTCCTGACATGATGATATTAGCAGCTTTGTCCAGTAAGAATGTAGAAATGTTGGGGTTGCAGATTGATTTGACAGAACAGGGTCACTGTAGCAGCACGTCATCACATGGAGCTTTATTGAATTTAAGATATGTGCTGGATACCATGGCTATTTATAATTTGGTTGAAGTGACCCTCTCAAAAAAAGCAATTAGCAAGAGCAGTGTGCCAGAGTTCAGTGGGTGTGAGGGTGATTAAGGGCTGCAGAGACGCGTCCAGGTCGACTGCTGGGTTGATGGAGTCGGCAGCCAAAACTAGGTTTTATTTTGATCGCAGCAGCAGAAGCAGAAGCAGCAGAAGCAGGGTAGGTGAGAGGAAACGGCCTCTCTTCCTAAACACTCACACACGCGCACACACCCCACCTGACTTGTTGTCTCTCTTTCTTCCCCTCTGTTCCATCCGTTCAGTCCTCGCTGTGTGCTTGAAACGAATCCCTGCTGCACTCCTGTTCCTCCTGGTTGGCTCAGCTGGCTCTGTGTGCACAGCCATGTCCGACTTTGCCCTAGTAAAGAGCGGTGCTACGTCGTCGTAGCTCCCTTTATCTTTCCTGCTGCTTCACCAACCAAACGTGCCGTTTTTTTCTCTTTCTTTTCCAGTCTATCATGGAGCAGTTCAACCCCTGCTTACGGAACTTCATAGCCATGGCGAAAAGCTACGAGAAGGCACTCAGCAGTGAGTACATTAAACATTTCTCGGGTATCTGTCTCTCATTTTCTTTCCTCCCGTCTGTCCGCTCCTCCAGGCAGAGGGCCATCTGACCCAACACTTGGAGCTACCTTTTTGTCCTCTTTATTTATCTCGTTGAGACGAGACAGATGTTCAGTAGTTTCTTGTGTTATTGATGTTTCTATCAAACCAGAGTCCCCTCCAGACTCCTCATTGATGATGCACAATTGCTGTTGCAGAAGTGACAGCTTCTGCAGAGACTGTCATTGAATTTTTGGATCCAGAAATTTACTGAGGATCTTTTGAATGTAAAAGAGTTCTTGTCAGAGATGATACTCTGGGGTTGATGTGCTCTGTGATGTGATGTCCATCATCTCATGTCTGCCACCTCCACTGAGCCTTTATGTCCCCTGTCATTGCTCATTGTATTTGTGTGATCATGCGTTTGCTTGAGTGAGAGGAAAAGATAGTGAGCTGTACGTGCAGCAGTTGCTCAAGGTTAAAGACAAAGCATTGGGGAAGCTAAGTGGAGCACGAGCCAATGGAAAGTGGAACGGGTGGCTTCGCAAGAATAATGGGGCTCCCAACGGGGTCTTGAAAAGGAGAGCGGATGGAGCCTGATATTATTGATATTGATAGAGGTTTGGGGTTATATTCTCAGTGATGGTGCGAACAAGCTCTGTGTGCACGGTGTTGAGCAGGGCTCTCCTTCGTATGCTTGGAGGCAAAATGCAGGGAAGACTCAGCAGCCTGCAAGACCAATAAAGGAGGCCTCACTCCTGTCTAATAGATAAGGCTAAAAATAGCCCTGCGACTCCCTGAGTGGGGATTACACTTCATCAATGCCAGGCTGTGGCACAGAGGCAGGGTTTAGAGTAGAGCAGTGCAGAGCAGGGCCGGGCACCCTGGGAGCATCTATTGTCACTGGAAAATTGCCAGTGCAGCTTCTGTTTTTGAAGTAGAGCCTGGGGCGGTTTGGTTCTTGTGAAGACCAGAATGATGCTTTTTGGACTGTATGTGGGCGCTGAAGTTTGAGATGCGGCACAAAGCCCAAGTTGTTGAAATAAAATAAATAAATAATGAATACTTGATCTCCTTGGGGAAATTGTTGGACAGCTGCTAGACCTGTGTCTGCGCTACTACAGGGTATCAGTGTGTTGTCCAAGGAAACCTCGACATGTAGCTTTGTGGAGACGGAGAATCAAACCACTGACCCTTTGGTTGGAAGACGACTTATTAATATCTTTATAGGAGCTTAGTGTCCTGTAGCAGACAGGAGCTGTAAGACTTGGAATCTAGATTAAAACTGTTACATTTGGCATTTACATGGTATAAAACTAACGTGGAACCAGGATATTTTCAGTGTTGTTTTCTAAAAGTGTCAATTATGTGTCATAACAACAGTTATGTAACAAGCGGATGTCTAAAAAGGAACTTTGAACAAAGCCCAGTTTAATCTGCGATGCTGTGATGCTTGCTGTGAGAATGTGATGATGAACACATACACTTCCTCCTTGCTTGCGTTTCATTTACGGTGACACTCTCCGCTCTGTATCTGCTTTATATCACTGTTCACTAATCCTCCTTACAGACCCACTCTCCTGCCTATCTGCCTCTCTGTCGCTTGTCAGCTGACAGACAGACAGACAAACAAACCAATCATCTCAGGCTGCTGCTGCCTCACCTGGTCTCGCTTTCCTCCCAGCTGCGATTTCTTTCTGGACAGCACAATTATGCTCGCCCCTGCCATCTTAGCCTCACCTCCATCCCCTTGCTCTCTCGCTCACCTGTGTCCCAGCCAGAGAGGGCTGTGGCTCGTCTGTCTGAGCTTACCTGACCAGATTGTCCTGTAAAGATCTACTGGCTTTTATCTGACTTTGTGGTGAACAGGTTACTTATTTAAGAACTTTTGAACAAATGGAATTGTTAAGTATGTTTACAGGCTCAGAGGCCAGACGCTGTCTTCTTTTCCAGAACAATAACTTGCACAGCAGTGGGCTTCGCTCAGTGTCTCTGTGGACTTTGTAGATGAGAATAGATTCCCATTGTTTATCTCATGGAGATAGAAAGACATTGTCATTTTCCTGCATCATTGTTTGCTGGCAGGTCAACACACAATGCACCCATCAACATGACAGCCCTGTAATAACCTCAGCCCTCATCCATATGTAGTGGATGTGTGTCCTCTGTCATCACGGCTGTCGGTCCTTGTGCAGCTAAGTCCTGACCCGCTTCACTTCACCGTCGCTGCTGCTGCTGCTGCTTTAGGCCATCTTGTCCACATTTTAAAGGCCTGAGTCACTGTCACGGCTCAGCCGGTGTGCCCGGCTTGTGTGGCAATGCACCACAGAGAAGAACTGACATGTAGCGTGTTGGAACTGCAGACGCTTTGTCATCAGCGCTGTGAATCTAAGGATTCTTTTTCCACACCCATAGTGGTATCTCTTGATGTGAATGTGTGGTGACGTCATTTTTACATGACGTGGTTGTATCATTAACCATAAAAAGGCGACGGTACAATTCAGCTGTACGTGTCTGGCCAGGAGTCACATGAGCATAGAGTAGTGAGACACTGGTCTGATCCTATGGTTCAGTCTTCTTTACCATGCTTGTTCTGTCTGCACACGCATATGAGGCGCTCACGGAATCGCTACCTATGATATAATAAAAGTCATGGTCGTGCGATCCGATCTTTACAACATATCATGGATAAAACGATGTCACCAGCTACCAAAACCCAGTTATTGTGATAAAGTTCCACATCCAGATACCATTATGGGCAAGTGTGAAAGTGTTATCTGTGATTTGGATGAACTAATCCTTTGTGAACACCAGCTCTCTGCCGTAGTTTGTGCTGAAGACAGGCTTTCTTTTTTGTTTAGCTAGATTTAGATTAGTTTGTCTAGATCTGTTTTTTGTAGTTGCCTCCATAGAGCTTTATCTTTTCCTGCCTGGTCTTCATTTCCGCCTGTCGCTCTTTATTTCCCATGCCCAACCTTACCTCTCTGGGGAGGCTGTAGGGGAGGGTTGCAGAGCTGACGAATGCATCATTTCAACTCCGCAGCCCTGATCTGATGCCCAATGCTTCCATGTTTCCAGGTGTCACATATGCTGCAAAGGGCTACTTCGACGCTCTGGTGCGGATGGGCGAGATGGCCAGCGAAAGTCAAGGCTCTAAGGATATTGGTGAGTCCTCGTAGTGGCTGTAGTGCCCCTGGTGGGGTGGAGGGGGGTTGCACAAATAGCTGGTGGATGTGATGGCTCGTGGTGTAGAGCAGAAGCAGCTGATGCCCAACATGAAACTGGACACACACACACACACACACACACACACACACACACACACACACACAAACACACACACACATCTTTGTGCTTTTCACTCACTGAGAATTAGTTTGCCTCTTATTATACGACATTACTTTATAATCCTCCCCAAAACCTAATTCTGAATATTTGTCACAGCAGGCCCGTTAATCTCTAGTCTCCCTCACATTCAGAAAACACAAAGGGTCTCCAGTTGATTTTATATTGCGCCGCTGTGAGTAAATAAGTCGGTAAAATAGTCAGGCCGGAAACAAGGATTTACTTTCTATTCATAATCAGCCCCCAAAATATTTCCAGTGCAAATAAAGGATCTCCAGCAGGATATAAGGAACACGTGTGTTTTCTGGTTTTGGTTGGATCAGCTCTGGTTCTGCTCATTAGAGTCCTCTAGTGTTGATTTGCATAGGCGTGAAGAAGAAACCCATTGGATGAAGTACGTCAGGCCACTCTGTCGTTACCATTGACTTAAGATGGCAGACGTGGACTAATACAGCAGAGGCGAGGAGAAGAGGAGGGAGGAGGGTGAGGAAGCTATAAAAACTGCATTCATTATGCATTGCGGATGGGTCGGGTTGGGCTTTTTTTTGGCTCCCTCACACAGCTTTATAATTTCTTCTTCTTTCTTTTTTTTGTATAAATTCTCAGCTGAGCCTGTGCACTAACTTTAAACAGTAAGAAGTCCGTTTCTGTCTCTCCATCCAGCTTCCATCTCCACAATAACTCAAACCACTTTGGGGGTTTGAGGGACATCTCAGGTCTACAGGATTCCTCTGCTTCCTGCTTTAATGAACCCACAAGTCTAGCACCTTGTGTGCTGCAAGACCAGTATTTGCATTTGCCCAACTTGGACACAGAAAGTAAATACATTTCATCTTTGCAGCAAAACACTCGTCACTTGTTTTGCAGTTGTTTCATTATATGATATTGACATTTGAAAATATTATTCAGACATAGTGAGAGGTAAATCATGGGTTTCTTTGGATATGTGAGGTTTTTATGCTAAACATACAAGTTGGTATTCAGTTTCTTTCAAGGGATACGCCGTCATTCATCTGTACATGCCCCATTTCCATCAGCATGGTTGCTTCACTGTTCTGTCCTAAGGGTGTGTCTGTAGTCTTTGTCATCATGCATGCATCTCGGTGTTGCCCGGTTTGTGTCTCTTTTTCAGTTTTTGTTTTTCTTGTAGCCGTGATTCAGCTGCCCTTTAACTCAGCAGAACCTCCCTCCGCCTCCAGTTAAAGGGCCGACTAGGCTGAGCAGAATGGATTGATGCCGTCTCCACATAACAGCAGGGCTCAGAGCAGCTGTGGTCTGTGCAGACAGAAGCAGGAATAACTTAAATGGCACTAACTGCTTTGTGGAAGCTTCACTATTTTCCATTTACTCACTTCCATTTACTAAAAAATTATTTAAATTTTTTTAGAATGTATTTAAATAGCTTAGAAAATCGAAGTGATGAATGTAGTTTAACTTAATCTGTAGGATTATAATACGTCACGTAAAGTCATCATTGTCTTATGCTTTGTACTCATGAGAGGTTGTATTTTGGTGTAGAAAAGGTCACAGGAAACGCTTCCTGAGTTCCATTGTTGTGGAAAATATTTTCAGGCCTGCTAGCATTTTAATTAGCAGATAACGAGGATTGTGTATTTGGTTGTGTGTAACAAATGTGCGTCTGTACAATCCCTCAGCCGGCGCGTGTCTCTGTGAAACTAAGCCACAAAGAAGGAAGTGTGTGTGTGTGTGTGTGTGTGTGAGAGTAAGTGTTTCAGGTATAACCACTCACCCAGGGCTTTACCTCACACTTCATAACTGATGAGGACTGAAAGCAGAGTTGTACTTGTTTTGTTAAAGCGTGCACCAGAGCTGAATTAACAGGGCCAGACTTTAAATGGCTTGAGGTGAGTGAGTTCTGGCAGAAAGGTTTCAGCCATCTCAGACTGTACTCGGCGGAGAACATGTAATTAATCTGCGCAGCAGATGAACAGCAGCTAATGGCGTTAACGCATGAAGAGAGTGGAGCTGCACGTGATGGGGCAAAAGGAGAAGAAGTCTGGGAGTTGGGGCTAAGAAATGGAGGTTGATGGAAGAAGTCAGAGTATCACAAAAGGTGGACGAGCAACAGACTGATAAATGGGCTCACATAACATTATAATATCAAGAGTAATAAAACGTATGCAATCCACCATCTGGACTTAACATGAGACTTTATGGTTCTGTGGTCAAAATGCGTTTGGGTAAGAGTGCTTGGTTCTGTGAACTTTTGGGTTAAATGTCTTCATGGAGCATCACAGACCAGTCAGGGGGCCTGATTTGGCTGATGCAGATTGTTCTTGTGCTGCTTTTCTATTATAGTGTCGCAATAAAAGGCGCGATGTGAGGCTGCTGCAAATCCTGCATTCACTGGTTTGAAAGGTAGATAAAAGGTTTACATGTTCGCTGGCCTTTAATTACTTAATCACTGTAGATGTATTCGTATCCGTTTCCTGATGTTTTGCCTGCAGTTATATGAAGTGATTGGTGTGCACATATTACAGGCAGGTGTTTGTGACGAGCGTGTACGAGTGTAGCTCATAATTTTCACAGGAGGAACAAATCTTCTCATGGGGACACATGTTTGGAGATTGTGTTGTTCACCACAATCTCCAAACTGATGCCACATATCCCTGAGAGCTCGGCACACAAAAAGGAAATGATGCCTCGGTGTGTTTGATTCACTTATTCTTAATTTACATGATGCTGTCAGAGTTTGAACAACAGCTCTGCGGCATAACTCCCTGTGCAGAGAGACGAGATGCTCGTAAGACTGCAGAGTGGAGTGTCATCCCACTCATCCTCTTTCACTACTGCGCTCTCACTCTGTGTCTGCGAACGCCCCCGCATTGATGTGGGAGCTCAGGCAGCCCTGGGAGAACACGCCGACACTGCACACATTTCTAAAAATAGATTAGCTGAAACGCCTTGACCGAAGGAGAAGGAGAGAAGAAGTACGATGCTCGGTGTGCAGCCCAAAAATGGCTCGCCGGTGATGTCAGCATGGCTGAAAACCACTTCCTTCCGTATACTACATATGGACATGGTGGGTAAGGAGGGGGAGAAATGGGAAGCTCCTGCAGTTCCGGTTCCCCTCTCTGACCATATAAGGGCTCCGCCATTCAAATGCAAATTTGGGCAGAGGTGGTAGTCACTCGGGTCTGTGCTCGGTGCACAAACCTGAAGGGAGCACAGGAACAAAGAAGAGCATCCATTTTAGCTTTATGTAATGTGTATTTGACTGATTTCAGGAGATTCTCCATTTTATGCAGTTAGTACACCTTTCCTGTTTCCTGGCTCAAAGACTGCCAGCTGTTGTCTTTCGTTGTCAGGGCCCAGAAAGCGACAGATGTCTAAGTCTGTGTCACAAAGAGAAATCCCAAATGCTGGGTTAGAGTTGTGAAATGACTGGTTGAATTTAGGTACAAAGATAAGCACCTTTCTCAGGAGGACTTCCTCAAGTCTGTCTTTAAGTCTTTAATCCAGCTGTTAAGTCAAAGAGGAATTATCTAATGATTCCACACCAACTTTCACTCCACATGTCCTCTTCTTCTTGGCTGTACTTAGATATTCCCCCAACCTGTGTCCTCATCCTTCTCACACCTATTCCCAGGGATGAACACAACAATGACCCATATCTGAGGTCTGGGAAAGGATTACTTTTTGGTTAATTCATTTAAATGCCCTTCCAGTCCTATTCGTCCATTCGATTACTTAAACAGGACCGATTCTCAGATGCGTAGGCAGTGATATCGTCGTCATTAGACTTCAGCAAAGGCAAATAATTCTGATGAGTAGAAAAAAAAATTTAATCAGTTGATTTGACCTTATACTTTTCTCCTTATCCGTTTCCCTACTTATCACATGTTGTCTGCGGGAGAAGTGGTTTAAATCTAGCAGCAGCAGGAAAATGAACACTTGCTTCCTGGAAGCAGGGGTAAAGAAGGCAGTAACAATAAGAATGACTCAGCATCCTTGGTGACAACGCGACCGTTTTATTTGTTGAGTCACCAAACTATCTCTTGGAGATTCTTCCACAATACTCGATTTTTGTTTTCCCTCAGAATCTGAATTCAGCCGGTGTTCCTGTCGCATAGAGACAAACTGCAGCTAGAGCACTCTTTCAAAGCATTCAGCTTTCATTTTCTTTCTAGTCCCCGTCTAAAAGTTCTTGTTTGCCCATGCATGTGTCCAGTGGTAATTTTGCATTTTGAGTCATCACTTAATAAAAAGACTAAACAAAATCAGAATTGATGGATACTCATGAAGTTTGGATTTGGACTGAATGTCTGAAAGATTTATGGAGCACTTAATTACATAAATGTTTTATATGAGAGAAGAGGTCAACAAGGCACGCTTTTAGAAGCCATGTACCAATGTGAGCAGTTCTCTGGTCCACTTGGATCCAGAGGGGAAGTTGGGCCAAGCATGGTAGGGTTCTCGGAGTAAACTGGACAGGAGCTTTAGTTGTAGTGAGCCACTGGGCTGACAAGAAGGGAGGGCATCGGAGGGCATTTATCCAATTAAATGACCACGTGGGAAACCAGAGAAGCAGCTGCACTAACTAGAAGAGCACTTGGGTAAATGAGAGGGTCAGCATGTGAGCTGCAGTGCTGTATGGATAGAGTTTGGCCAAGCTTAGGGAAACATAGTCTGGAAAGGAAGACCAGAAGGGTCTTACTGGGACAGTAGCACCACCAAGAGGAGGATGTCTGGCCACTCAGGTGTCCAGCAGAATTACTAAATAACTGAATCCCCTTGGGTCAATACTGAAACATTTCTGGTATGGACTGAACATGAAATCTGATTTGATGAGGCTGCTTAGAGTCTGAGTTGTGAGTTTCAAAAACTGTCACCAATTTAAATTTCCGTCCGGGGTCTGCTTACTATCGTGACCATCACAGACTAGAGATGTCCACTACACCAATTTGGCTTTTTACTTGCTGTGTCAACTCTTTAGGAAACCCAGTGTCGTTGAGTCACCCCAGGAGTTAAGGGACAAACGAAAGAAGAAAAGAGGGACAGAAAGCAGGAAGCAGGATGTGTTTATTGCTCATTAGCAGCTTTCAGAAAGTCTCTGGCCAAATCAAACCTTGAAGCCAAAAGCGCGCAAAGACTTGAGCTGGAGCACTTTGATCCCCCCCACCTGTCACTCATCACTGCAACCTACACCACCTGTCTGCTGCTTTTATATCTTTCTGTCTACAGTGTCACATTCATCAGCACTCAAACAAGCCTCTTTGTCTTTGTTTTGAATTACAAAAGAGATCAGGGCGTATTGTGTCTTGTTTGATTTAGCAAATCAACGGAATAGGATTTTAATGTGGTTCTAATAACGTTTTGGACTCATAAAATGTCCTTGAGGTGCCACAGTGCCCTTGATGTGGGGATTCAGCCAAATGCTGACTTAATGATGCTGATAATAATGTGAAGTACAGGCTCTGATCTGAGGCACTGCAGAGTGAAAGCAGCTGCCAAACATCCAGATCACACACACACACACACACACACACACACACACACACACACACACACACACACACACACACACACACACACA
>JAUMHJ010000011.1:14264700-14279700 GCA_032361105.1 Microctenopoma lineatum | reverse complement strand
TCTGCTCTGATTATCAGTAAGCAGCTTAGTGCCGGTGGGTTGAAGCCCAGTATTTCACAATGCAAGGTGCCGAGCTTCTTGGTTTAGATGGATGCAATGAAACTAAAACCGGTGACAACAACCCGCAGGACAAAGTCATTTGCTCAGGACACTGATACAGACCTGTTGGGGGGTTTCTTACAGTTATGAGGATTTGAAAGATGATTGAGCGGTATTTGAAACTTGGTTCCAATTCCATTAGTATTAATAAAGATAATATGTAGTCAGACTCTCATCATAATCTTCATGTCTGTTTGCTGATTGCAGCAGCATTATGTTTGTCATATCTCAGCACTTTGAGTGCTGTGTTTTCAGAAGCGATATCATGGCCAAAAATAGAAAACTCTCAACAGAGTTGTTGAGAGAAGCATTTAGAAAGCAGCATGTTCCTCTGGCTGCAGGAGCTGGTGGCAGGGGTGACCTCCGACCATCTGCTCAAGTGTGAAGACACACTGAATCTCACAGTCCTGGTCTGTAGCCGGACCTTCGCCTGCAAAGGTGAAGAACAAGCGGGGGACCTTTACAAAGACGGTGACATTTAAATCTTCTGAAAAAGTGCTGTTAATGAGCAGGTTTCACTGGCAGAGCTCCATGTGATTTAAAGTGCCAGAGTTGGGGGCAGTGGTTGTTTCTTAATGGATGGGATGGCGCGTGTGTTTTAGCCATCACTGCCTTATCACAAGGGGATTGGGGGGTGTTGACTCTGGACATACTATATAACATTCTGCGAGACGTTTAAGGACTGGGAGGACGTCCTCACACAGAGCGGAAGAGAGGAAAAATTCAAGTGAAGTTCTGCATTAAACTCCAGATCTCAAGTGAGGATGCACTTCTTTCCTTTCCTCCTTCCTTCCCACCTCTGCCCCCACCTCCTGCTCTGACCTTTTCTAAATCCTTTCTGCTCTAGCTGAGTCTCGTCTGGATGACCGCAGCACTTCCATTAAGCCCATTAATCCTGCTCAGACAGCCCACTCTCTCAGTAGCCCCCTCTGAATGTTGGCTGTCCAGCAGCACCCGCTCCATTCCCTTCGGTCAGTGCAGCAGCCGCACGCGTTGTCTGGTGACAGCAGACGTTTGTGTACATTAGACTTGCTCTCAGTGGTGCTGCTGCAACTGTGGGATGCATATTTCCTGAAATGTACCGCGGCCCTTTGCATAGTTATCTTCTCCATATTCCGTTTTTATTATCTGATGACTGATGTACTGAAGCAGCACCATCCATACCACCGTATGATGTCTCTGCAGTGAGACTGTAACGACGACTATAATTATAGAATAACTCTGTGAATAAATGAAGGTCTCTGTAATTTTAGAGTTAATAGTGACCACGTCTTCATTACCTTAATAGAAAACATCAGGCTGCAGTTGCATGTGTCAGACTGCAGATCAGAGTTGTGTCATCGTGTGTTGGTTTATGGTCTTTAATGTATTGTGAGGTTCCTGTAAAATGCTGGTTACCTGTGTGATGATTATTTTACCTGTGATAATAGTTATAATAGTTTAATAATAATATTAGTAATTATATTAATAATAGTTTATTTTGTTTTGACACGTGTCCCTCAGCTTTATTAGAATAATCAAACGTTCTTCACTGTTCGGTTTGAGCGTGAAAAATCCAGTATCTGGCCTGTCGTGGTTTCACACAGCACTCTATGTGCTGTGTGTAAGTAAATGCAGCGTCTGACCAACTGCTTGTCTGAATGTGTTTTTTTGTGTGCGTCTCATTTTCCTTGGGGTAGTTTGATCTGTCAGTGTCTCTCCAGGTCTCTCTCCCTCCCTCCTTTGCTCAAACTAGATCTTTTTGTTCCTTTTTTTACAATGCATTGCATATTCAGAAGAGGCAGCATGTAGGTATCTTAAAATGACACGCACCTCCCTGGCTGCATGAATCATCCTTTAATTTCCACTCTCCTTTTGTTTTTGGTTTGGTTCCTTTTTTAGCTTTTTTCTGGGTTTTGCTTTTTGGTGTTTTCCCCCTTTTTGTGTTGTAATTCAACCAATGTCTTAATGCAAGGACGACACAGGATCTTTTTAATCATGCTTCTCATGTGTTTATCAGCAGCAGTGCTGTAAGCTCGAACAGGCAGTAGTTTGGTTTTGAAGCTGAATACCTTTTAGTAGACTTCTTGTTCATCTCTATCATTCTTTCTGTCTGTGCTGCATATTTCTGTAAAGTTCCTTTGATTTGGTCACTGTTGAGAGTTTCGTCTGCTTCATCAGTATCATGACAGATTTTCATCTTGTCCATTGCCTCGTTCTCCTCCCTTAACACTATGCACCTGTCTCTCACCTGTTCTGTGTGGCTGCATGGTCTTATTCTTATTTATTGTTTTTGCACGACGTATGCAGCTTTTGCATTGGAAAGATTTAATATCGCTCTCTTTTCTCTCTCCCTCCTCCCCTCCCTCTTTTTGTTTATTGTCTTTCTTTGTCTTCTCTCTGCAGGGGATGTGCTCTTTCAGATGGCTGAAGTACACAGACAGATCCAGATCCAGCTTGAAGAGATGGTGAGCATGTGGTAATGGTGCTGTTGGCCGTGCTAAACTGTGCTCGTGTTAAGTCACGAGTTAGGAGCCAAACAGATTGTGGATTCTTTGGAGTCCCCACATCAGAAGATATTTTAATATTTCAAACTCAACAGGGCACATTCTTTATTCCAATTGAGTACTTGCATTTTTCTAAAAGTCGCAGCTTCAGTTTGTTTACTGGTATGTTAATTACCACCTTTTATCGACTGAAAAGATTTTTTAGTTCAGATCCCAAAACATCTCCACATCTTAGTAAATTCACTAATTCAACCAACATCAGCAGCAACATTACCTTTAATCTTTATAAAATAGATTTATTTATTATACATTAATGGCTCTCAAAGATCCAGGGTAATTATGAGGATTACTTTCATAGAACAGTACAATTTCCAAATGAGATATTCAGCAGATGCCCCCCCCTCTACACAGAGACTCACACGACAAACGTAGAACGTGAACGCCACAGTTCATGCCCGTCTCAAACATATGTGTCTAAATTTCTTGGCCGTGAACTGCGCGTTCCTGCTGGTTCAGCAAATATCCTGCTGATAGAAGTTTGGGAAAATGTTGGGTCTGCAACCACAGATAGGAGGAAAATGAAGATCATTAGTTCACAAGGTCCAACAGCATGAATCCTTTTTTTTTTTTTTTACATTTCCATAATGTGTCTCTCTGCAGAAGCAAATGCACATTATCATACATGTTGCATATAGCACATCCTCTGGCGATTTGTCACCAGAGACAAGTCTGAGAATGGCATGTGTTTTACATGCTGTACATCCTCCACTAACCGTGCGCTGTCACGTTTTCAACACATTCCTGCACACAATACTGCAACCATAAATTCCTAGTTCAAAATAAACCACCGCAGTCCAGCATGTAACAATTTGTGGTTTATTTGTTTTGTAGCATTGTTTCTGAGATATTTGTGTGTGTGTGTGTGTGTGTGTGTGTGTGTCTGTGTGTGTCTTACAGCTGAAGTCTTTCCACAACGAGCTGCTCACAGAGCTGGAGAAGAAAGTCGAACTAGATGCACGCTACCTGAATGTGAGATTCTCTTTATGCAAAACTATTCAGAGACAATGTCATCTTATCTGACAGCAGGTGTTGGGGCCATTGAACTTGTTCTATTCATTGGTTAGATGGTAAAAAACAACCTTTAGTTGATAAACCAATGATGTTTCCATGATGGGTTTTATTTTATTTTTTATTTTTACTGAGATTCATTGTGTAACAGGATTCTCAACCCATCTTGTGTTAAGTTGTAACTCCATCTCAGTTCGACCTCCCCAAAGACGGAACATCGTATAAACCTCACGCTTTTAAAATCATTGGCCAGAGACTAAATGCATGCTCTCTTTAATTTCCCATTGGTTTTCAGCCAAACCTCTGCAGCTAGTTACATAAATTACTTCCCACTCCACACTGTGAATTATGACTCATTCTGTGAAAATGAGGACTTCAGGAAAAAATAATAATTTATGCTGCTCATTAGTTTGGAATGAGTCCCAAAAACATTTTATTATCTTAAACAGATGTAGCAGCATCTTTGGGAAACTCTTTTATGAACATTATTACAGTCAGAATGATGATGCATTCAAATGCAAATGGGACACAGAGCCACTTAACGACCTTATGTTTCAAACATCATTTGCATGTCTCATCACATTGTTATAAATAAATTAATTTGACCCTATAAATCAATCTTGCCCAAGCTTGTCGGTCCACACTGAAGTGACTGTATGTCGGTGTAAAATCTCATTTGTGCATGCTGACCATCGCCGAGCACTGCAACGAGCCCTGCTGACTTTGTGCTGCCCCCCTCAGGCTGCACTGAAGAAGTACCAGATGGAGCACAAGAGCAAAGGTGAGAGTTTGGAGAAGTGCCAGGCTGAGCTGAAGAAACTGCGCAGAAAGAGCCAAGGCAGCAAACATCCCTCTAAGTATGGAGACAAGGAGATGCAGGTCAGTGTGTGTGTGTGTGTGTGTGTGTGTGTGTGTGTGTGTGTGTGTTGGTTCCGTGGATCAGTAAGGAATACAGGACATGTCCTGGTTCTGACTCAGTCCTACATGTGGCTCATACAACCTGCCGCTCAGCCTCTAGATGAAACATGTTTCTCATAAATCAACAGCCAGTGAGGTGACTCCTGTGTTTTCCCTCTGATTGATGGAATGTGAGCCGCGTTGCAGCTGCAGCCGGTGCTGATGGGATAGAGCGTACTGACCTGAGTGGCATAAGACTGGGGCACACAGTTCTGTACGAGCCCACGAGGCTCCGCCGGGCTACAGCTTCAGTCAGAGTCAGTTGTTGAGTTTTCTTTATTTTGTTTTCAACTCACAGATGTCAAGCTTAATTGTTACCAAGGTTGCAAATACAAAAAAACACGTCTGTCATCAAATATTGCTTCCAGCAAACATTGACACATCACATTACAAATATGATAAATTATTGAATTACTATTGTAATATATTAGCTATGATAGAAATAAAATATACAATATTATGAAACCTCTTCACAGGAACACCTCAAACCTGAGAACATATAAAACACTGGAAATCTGCTGAACTTTCACTGTTTACATCCGTTTCGTTAGTTGTATAATATATCTGTTTGTTATCTGGGGTCAGGTTTGTCTCATGTTCAGGTAGCTGCTTGTGCGGAGGCGTGAAGAGACAGTGCAAGTCTCTGTGCCCCCATGTGTAGGTGTCTCGGTGACACATGGGGGGCCCTCTTACGCAACCTGCAGGGGCTGTTGTTGAGGTGTGTTTCCTGTTCGATCACAGTGAGAGGCTGAGAGAGGCACAGGTGACTGGGACTTGTGGACTGCAGCAGCACACACATGCTGTCACCTGTAAGTTAACCGTACTAAGAATTCATCCAGTCAGAAAAAACTAATCAATTCAACTTAGATTTTGGCATCTGTTAGGAAAAATAGCTGAGCTATCATCAAGGCTTAACACATTTTCCCAGCCTAGAAGGAAGAGACCGAGCAGTGTTGGTAAATAAAAATGCTCAAAACATTAAGAATTAAAAAATGAATACATTTCAGTGCCCAAGAATTTATCAAAGGCTTAGAGTGAGAGGCGGAGGCGTCGCTCAGACTGTATATGGTTTGAGCTCATCATTGCAGTGCAGAGAAAACATGGAGTCAAAGGTCAAGGGCTAATTGTGCCGGACTTCCAGAGGCTGAGACGGCATCACTCTGCCGAGCAGCAGGGGAGGTAATTATTGTGTAATTGTTAGTGTTGCTGTGACGGATGGCTGGTGGGGCGTGAAAGGGCCGGCCGGGCTGGTCACTACAAAAATCAATAGTGGGAGCTGTGAGGAACATATTCAGCCACGGTGTGTTGCACTTCCTCTGCGATTTACCGACTTGTTGCTGTGAAAGATCCATTCTCAGCTGTGTGTGTGTGTGTGTCCATATTCCTGTTGAGCATCATATGGGCCTTTTATAGGAACCAGGAGGTTTTACAGAATCGCCCTTTAATAATATACATTGTTTGTGCAGACCGTGATACTTCATGTTGACTCACTGACTTCGACATAATCAGGCTGTTCTTCCCATCCTCAACTGTCAAACTTCTAATTAAGTGGTGCTGCAGCACTGCAAAACTAAGAACACCACCACGTTAAAGCAGTTCCTCCTAATACTTATGATTGATGTTAAGATTAACACTTCATGTAATGGAAAGTCACCTATTTATGACCTACGGCAGTCTTAAAGCACCGAGCTGCTGCCTTAAAACGAAATACAGTCTGATAAATCACCTGGTACATTTATGGTTGGTGGGATGTCGAACTCGCTTGTCCTCTTTGACACTACCAGTCCCGAAAAGTCTTCTCCAGCGCTGTTAAATCCTGCAGCAGGCTTATCCTACAATAACCCTGCTGTAGTAAAAGACTGTATCTGTATCCAGGTTTCACCTTCAGGACACTTCTTTTGGAGGTGTTCCTCCATGAGTGGCAACGTGGTGTCACTGATATTAACGCTTAGTCACATCCTCTTGAAAACACAAAACTCTAAATGATTGTCCCATCGCAAAAAGAGAAGTCACGACGGGTGAAGGAAAAGTGCGAGTTTCCTGCCTTAAGTGAAACACGTGCCCGACACTCCAACCCTCTCCACCTTCCTACTGTGTTGTTTCTCTGGTTTCTGACACATTTAATGGGATGAGATCAGAGGAAGTGGTAGCACGTCATCACGTCTCGGAGGGAACAAAGGACGAATGAGACGGAGGAGGAAAGAACAAAATGTGATGAGAGTTTGCTGGAGGTGAGAAATGAGCTGATCCCTGATTGACGATGTCCTCGTCTCGTTTGTATTCTCATATTTTAAGCGTGGATTGATCGTCGTACGTGCACATTTCTGACTCATACGGCCTTGGTTCTCACTCCTGATGTTGTCGAATGAGTTTATGTCTGGAAAAAAGCGTAGTCCCAGGTTGTGCAACCTACAGTCATAAGCTGCAAATGAAGGTACCTGCAGCACGATCGCCACGTCACTGTAGACTCACTGAAACTCCTTTTTCTTACAGCGAACTTGGCGCTTTGGAGCCACAATTGTCTGTTATTACTTTCAGCCTTTTGGCAGTTTCTGTTTTCCTCCACACCAGTGGGATGCAGACAATTGTCCGTTTCCAGAAAAAGAAAAAAGCAGTGCAGGTGTTCTGTGCGTAGGTCACACAGAGTTTAACAGACAAACCTCTGAGGTTGGTGGAACAGCTCTTTAAAATACTCCGAGTGTAATCACTGATCAGTGTGTTTTTTTTGTTTTGCACCTGTGGTTCAGATCATGTTTTAAGTGAAAGATGTGGGTGGATGCTGGAGACACACACACACCCATCAGCAGAAACCACAAGCAGCTTTTGGCTTGATTTTATATTTAGTGGAAGGCAACTCTAAGCAAGAGCTGATTGTCCGAGGCATGAAAGGCCATGGAGCGTTATTAGGGCTCCATACCTGAGACGACTCACGACGTGCGTGCTCTGCGTATACTGAAGACCCGATGCTGTTTAAATAATGCAGAAGAACCTGAGCTGCGGTGGATAAATGCATCAAAGTAGTGTCGTTCTCCTGGGACCTGTTATAAAACACTAAAGCATTTCTCATTCTGCACACAGGCACGTACAGCATCACAACTAGCAGCTAAACCTAAAATCTTTAGTGATCAGTTACAGGTTCGTCTCGTAGGTGCTCAAATCATTTCTCTCATTAGGTTCGTGTACAGTGGAGAGGAAAAAGCACTCCACCAGGCCCGGAGGCAACAAAGCAACACCAAACCCTCACACACACAGTTCCATTTCTTTTTGACTTGTATTTAAAGATTACTGTAATTCACTTGATTCTGGGCTCAGGCTGAGCTCCGCTCTAAACCAGAAGGGACCAGGCCTTAAGACTAATTCTTCTTTATCTCCTTAAAGCCTTCTTCTGTACCTGTGTGCACCAGAAGCACAATAATACGTGTTTGCAAACTAGCTTCTACCTGGGATCTCTATAGGAAAGGGGATTTGACCTACTTGCCTGGTATCATAGATTTAGTGTTGAATAATTTCTCCAGTACACAAACATCTGTTTTAAAAATGGAATGAGTAACAGGAGACTGCAGGCTGTGAACTGATACAGTTTAGAAAGCTTTATGCTTGTGCCAGGTGAGACGGTTAGATGGCTTCTGTCTTCCCTCTGATGGTTTGCTTCCTCGCCTGAGCTCACATGATGCTGCAGGAACGAATTTACCCGTCGGGAGCAGCTGATCTCCAGGGTCAGTCACGTGTTGACCTCCGTCCAATGACTCCCCGCTTCACACACGCTGTTGTGTACATCCAGTTTCCCCCTGTCGTCAGCTCTGTGATGGACAGTCCCCTCGTCCTGACCTCAGCATGCTGCTCTGAATCTCACCAAAGCGGCTGCTCGTCGTGGGCTACACGACTACAAGCTTCTCCACCTCCGCTGTTTGTATGATTCATTAATGGCCTTCGTCTTCCTCTGCTCCTGCCACTTTGGCTTTCCACCGTTTAATATTTCACCGTGGGTGCTTGGTGCATGTTGAGCTATTGTGCGCCCACATGAAGGACCTTGTTCACTTGCTTGAAATGTCCGATTTCCTGCTCGATGCCCATATTCAGGCAGAAGATTTCCATGAACTTGGATTCGAGTATGCTGCTGAAATGTGTAAAAGTCGTCAGCTGTGATGCTATGGTGCCATCGTGTGGCAAAATGTTAGCGCCAGAATTTCCCAACTCAACCTGCACCAGACACATAATGATGATGATCTGGGCAAAGAGAAAACTTTACAGACTGGTCTTTAGTCTCCGTCTGTCTAAGTAAGCTGGCTAATTAAAATGTTCCCTGACTGAACCTAATGTCAGTAAAATAATACTAGTAAATAATAATACTAATAATAATAATAATAATACTAAATAATAGAAGTCAGGTTAGTTCATGTCTCAGCTGACTCTGTATTCAGCACTAATGAGGTTTCTATATTTTCCTCTTACCTCTTCTCCCTGTAATCAGCCTGTACAGAAGGGGGGGGTGAGATTAATTGCAGGGTATCTGCAGGCATTGTCTCGTCGTCTCTGTCGATCCGTGGCTGTTAGGCTCATTACCGCGATGCGACTAACACTTACAGAGAAGAGACGGTTGATCACTAGAGGGATGTCTTCCCCCTGAAAACTGCTCAAAGGCTGTGGACAGTGACAGTGTAATGGAGACTGACAGGCTGCGCGAGGGGAGCGGGAGGCTGGGAGATGAGCTAAAGTTTAAAGTGAAAACGCCTCACCTGGAACCGCTTTCTACACAAACTTGTTTGGAAAATGTGGGTAAATTAATGACTAATTATCAATAAATACAATGTTAAGTGTTCATTTAATAATAAATAAAGCAGATGAGAGTTACCTCCGCTGAACCCTTCGCTTCCTCACTGGGGGCTTCAGTCTGCCATTTGAAAGCAGACTTTCAGAGCTGCTGTTACTTGGGGCTTCCAGTCCCGTATGACCGAGCGTAGGCTGTTCACTCTCTCTGATCCTTAACAACTTACACCGACGCCCGGCGCTGTCTGGCACTTACAGAGCGCAGCTTTGCATTATGCGACTTGAGATGCTTTTAGCGCATACAGCGAGTAAAGGATGAGGATGAAGAAAGGTGAACTGGTAAAAACAAAGATACCGGACTGAAAATCAGACCAGCACCAGCACTATGGTGATGGGCTGGTGGGAGGACCTCTCTCTCTTTAATTCATGGGTTTTCAGCTCTAATGTGCTGTGACATTTTCCAGCAGCTGTCGCACACAAAAGCAGCATTTCCCTGCTTTACTTTCATATCCTGATGGTGATGTGTTGAGTCCATTCATGAAAATCCATCAAAATGCTGCTGAAATCATTTAAAACTTTAAATGTTAAGCAGGTGATTTCACAGATCTCCACATTCTACAGAATAATAATTCAGGATGTTATTAAATGTCATTTAAAACCCCAACGGACACAAACTACATGTGTCCATCCTGCATTAAAAGGCTAGATGATGTGGGAGGAAACATGGCGTCTAACGTGGTCTTCTTCCTTCCAGTATGTGGAAGCCATCAGCAATAAGCAAAGTGAGCTGGACAGCTACATCGCTGAGGGCTACAAGAACGCTCTGTCTGAGGAGAGGAGGAGATACTGCTTCCTGGTGGACCGTCAGTGTGCTGTGGCCAAGACTGGCACTGCCTATCACGGCAAGGTGAGAGGGAACCACTAACCATCTTTTGCCTCGCAGGTGCTGATTCCCCGTTGTGGGTAACACGTGGGTTAAGAGCAGATGTTGGAAAGAACCTCTGTTGTTATTTTTGCCGTCATGTGTGCCCCAGTTTCAATCTGCTCATTTAGACACTTTTACCTCTTGTACAAAGCCTGATCTGATCCTTTTCCAGAGACAAACGGGAGACGGTAATGTTCCAGATAAGCAATTTCAGATCTGCATATTAACTGATGTATTTTATGTATTGGAATAACATGGTCAAACCACACACTTTAAAATGAAAAACCCGTCGTTGGTGTCTGGGTGTGAGGAATGAAATATGATTAGATGAGCTGAGTCCATAAAGTGTTACTACAAACACAATAATTAGACAGTTTAATCCATGTGAACTAATAGAAATACAAATAGAAGTACTTACTTTACTTTACTTTACTTTAGTTTGCTTGGCAGACGCTTTTATCCAAAGCGACTTACAGGGAGCTGGCGCTGGGTGTCTGGCTCAGAGACACACCTGGTAGGCGATGGAGTAGGAGTCAGACGGGGTTCGAACCTACGTCCTAGTAGTAGTCTGAATATTCTACACATTTAAAAGTGTGCTAAAATAAACACGTTCAGCTTATGAAACTCCGTTAGTTTAGGTAAATATGTCCCTCTGACTTTGTCCATTGAGGGAGGGACGCCGTGACCTGCTGCTGTGTGTCCTGCTTCACACGCTTCACTCCGTGGTCGTGTGTTATCTAACAAGTGGAGAGAAGTTGATAAGAACAACATGTCTCTCCCACCTCTCACACTGGGGAAATGTGAGAGAGGATGGAGGGTGAGTGGGTGAGCAGGAGGAGTGAGGGGGGGGGGGGGTTGGGGGGGGGATGACCTACTTCTGCAGGAACACTTGGTTCAGACTCGGTGCGTGTGTGCGTGTGTGGGTGTGAAAGTGTCTGAATGAGATGACTGATAGACAGAGGGAGGAAGCTCGGAACACTAACTGCTGATGTGATGATGCATCGGCAGCACTAACTTTTTTTCCTTCTGACCAAGGAGTCGATCAAGAGACAATTGGTGACAGGTTTCTAAGTATGTTAGCCTTTAATGAACATTCAGTTAATATTAGTAATAAATGAGTCATTTTACTGCTGAACACTGAACACATCAGAGGATTAGTCAGTCACGTCTTTTCAACCGTTTTCACTCATCAATGCCAAAAATTCCCTGCAACCTTTCAAATATCAGCGATTCTTGTTTTTCTGAAAGTGTGTTAGCTTCTGTGTATTGGGAACAAATGGAATTGAAGCCTGTCAGAGAAACTCTGTGAACATACACATATTTAAGCCCATTCTTGTTCTGAATGTGTCTTTTGCTGCGTGTGCTCACTTGATCGTCCCTCCCACACCTTGACACCTGACTCTCCTGCCCACACACACTCAGCAGGACTAGACAACCTTGGAACCACACTGTTTATCCTCCACACCAACCTGGTGGAGTTAAAAGCAGATCCCTTCTTTCTAATATTCACAGATGCACAACTCCCTCATTGCAGATGATTAATGCAAATGAGCAGCGTCTTTATGTAACTGCCCTACTGTATAATGCATGGAGGGAAAGTAAGTCGGCTTTTACACTCAACACCAGCTGAGAGCGGATTCCTTTATCCCACCTGTCATCTGCTGTATGCTTCTGCTCATGTGAATAACGTGGCGCCATGTTGACATCTGCAGGGAAATTCCATGCAACATTGCAAAAGCAGCGTTGCCTCTGGAGCTTATGTTGTTTGTAATGTGTTATGAACCCCTCGATTCCCTACTTCCTGCAGGGGAAGGAGCTTCTATCCCAGAAGGTTCCGATGTGGCAGCAGGCATGTGCCGAGCCCAACAAACTGCCAGACCGTGCCATGTTTCTGGCTCAGCAGATGAGCAATGCAGCGGGCACCATGGCCCCTGGTGCTCACCATCCGGGCATGCTCATCTCTGAGCCCATCCCTGGTGCTAAACCCCTGCCAGTGCCTCCAGAACTGGCAGCCCTCAGGGCCGGCGGGGCTATGGGACAGCAGGTACGTTCCCCATATGTAGTGAATGATGTCATCCACGGGCTGCTGCAGTGTGTCACTGGTTGTGTTTTTATGAAGATTTGTCTGGACAGACACCCACATTGACAATGCATCTCCCAGTCTTAACAGAAACTGATCCTGGTTTAGACTTTTAGCTCTAAAATTGTTAATCCTCCAAATAACCCTTGACAAGTGTCATCAATTATCCAGCATTCACTCTTTAGTTAAATGTCTTCATTGCCAGTGTAAAGCATAAGCTGGCTCCCGCTAAGAGAGAGCGTCGTCTATCAGACCCTCAGGTGTTGCCTCTAGATGCAGCTGTGATTGCAAATGCCATCATTTGCATGTGATGCGAATTAGCTTGTTCCACAGAAGTGACTTAGAGTCCTTGATTCCTTGTGCCCCTTCAGGGCACGCCCCCTTCTGCAGGCCCGTTTTTTGGGGGGAAAAACACAAAGATGTGCATTAAAAACTCTCCTAATTAAAAAGCGTAGTGCAGATTCTGTGGTGTTTCATGCTCTCAGATTAATCACATTTTGAAACCCTTTGCAGTCTCTCAGTAGTCGTTCCATAAGTTTATCTTTAGACCAACATACACTCAGCTGCAGTCTTTTCATTAATCATCATTTCCTGACCCAGATCCTCTCTCCACCTGGTTCATCTTTATTTATGAGCTGCAGGATGTTACATAACAGCTTTAGGTCATTAAAAGAGAGAAACAGTTTGTGCTTTGATTACCACTATGCAAATTTCATCAACTTCTCAGAGGCTGATGGGAGGTTTGGAAGGAGCGATGCCGGTGATGAACGGCACTGCTGGGGCCCACGGAGGAGAGGACTACCAGCAGTGGATGGAGAGCAAGGTTAACCAGGGCAAGCCCTCGCCGCAGACACAGCGGCACGGAGGGGAGGTGTATTCCAACACCCTGCCAGTGCGCAAGGCTGCTCCTGCTAAGAGCAAGGCCACACTGAGTAAGAAAACAATGACCAACTGTACTCTATATCCAACTTCTCCTCCAAGGCATTTAATGAATCGTACGTGTGTATGTAATGGGGGTCATTTTGGACTTGGCGAAGCATCCAGTAAATGAACACTGCAGGAGCTTTCTAATAGTATTATATTAATAATGAATAAAATTACTGCTGTTAATATGAGAGGAGAAGACATACCAAGCTTTTCAGCCTCTTTTAGCTTGAGTCTTTTGTCCCTAGAGCTGGTTGTTTTCAACATCAGCAGGCAGTTTTTAAAAAGAAAGCTCTGTTAAACCTGCTGCACAGTAGATTAAAGTAGAATAGCTGGTGAAGAAAGTGTGAGTGATGCAGCTTTAACTTTCACTTACAGAGCTAACGCTGCTGGTTTAATCAGAAACACACCCAAGCCAGTGGGAATAGAAGGAGATGCCTTCTAAAACATTAGTAAAAATAGATTTATTTAAATCTATGAAAAACACTAATGTTGTCGACTGTATCAGAAACGTAGCTACACAGCATGTTTTACAAAGTCGTCCTCCTGCTGTAACTTCTACCAGCAGAGACCCGCACGCTGCCCCGGTCCAGCTCCATGGCTGCAGGCCTGGAGAGAAATGGGAGAACTCGCGTCCAGGCCATCTTCTCCCATGCAGCTGGCGACAACAGCACTCTGCTGAGTTTCTGTGAGGGCGACGTCATAACCCTGCTGGTTCCTGAGGCCCGCGACGGCTGGCACTACGGCGAGAGTGAGAAGACGAGGATGTAAGTGCAACTTCCGTTTGTCTTGTCTGATGTTTGTTCTGTTTGCTGAAGGAGGAGAGCAGAGAGTTAGTAATGTTGGACAAACAATACCGTGTGTTTTGTTTTGTTAAAATGTGGCGGCACCTCCTGCAGGCGCGGCTGGTTTCCTTTCTCCTACACCAGAGTGATCACTGAGAGTGATGGTGACTCCATGAGGCAACTTCGAGTACACAAGTAGGTATTTCTGCACATGTCTGGTTAAAAATGGATCATGAAATAACTGACCAAATTACAGTCCTGTTGCCTGGTGGCTTCCCTGCACATCCTCTCCACAAAACAGCCATAAACCAACATGTTTGTCCCTGATTGGCCCCAGGGGACAACTTGTTTACGCTTTTCTCGTTTTCCAGCCTCCACCACGGCAAGAGCAGCAGCACAGGCAACCTTCTAGAGAGAGAAGACATGGCTCTCCCCGTCCCTGATTACAGCATCCAGTCCCGTATGGCGGCACAGACTGCTGCTGCACTGCATGGCAGACAACAACGCCCCTACAGTGTGGCGGTGCCAGGCTTCTCACAGGTGGGGGTCCTGCCAAACAAACACACAGGCACACATACTCACTGGCATCTACCCACACACTTCACACATGACACATGAGCTGAGCTGTCGCCCAAAACCCATCAAAGATCTGAGCTCGTCTGGCTGAAAGTGCTGCTGACCTAAGGTAAAGTAGAGGAACGGCTTAACTTTGACAAGCTGTCTCTTACTTTACTGCTGTGCTACATTAGCTTATATAAACACAGAAATCTGTTCCACGCTGCTGCACGCGTTCCTCTTTGGAAGGACTGCAGAAGTCTTCCTCTGCGCCTGGCTGCCTGTGTCAGCGTCGTGCTCATGACAGGGGTCGCTTTGATGAACAAGTTCTCCCAGCTGTGTGAAACAGAGATG
>JAUMHJ010000011.1:14227581-14260215 GCA_032361105.1 Microctenopoma lineatum | reverse complement strand
GTCGTGCGAGGTGAAAAAGTTGTCGCAGGTGACGTTGCGCCCCGGGCCCAGGCCCTCCGTCAGGTCGAGCACCACTCGAGCGGACAAGTTCGGCCGGCCGCCCTCTCGTCCTCTCGCCTTTTTCTCCTTTTTCTCCTTTTTCTCCTTCTCCTTCTCCTTCTCCTTTTTGTCCTTGTCCTCGGCCTTCCCCGTGTACACTTGCATCTGCCACGCGTAGCTCGATTTCGCGTCGCACGTCTCCCACAGCTTGATGCCGTACCTCGCCGGCTTGTTGGGCATGTACTGGCGGAAAGGACAGCGACCTGGCGGAGCGGAGAGAACAACGAGCCGTGAGAATGTGCCGCCGCCGCCGCCGGCGAGAGAGTGCCCAAGGGAGAGCGTGACGCGTGACACGCTCAGAACGATGAGCGATGAGAGCAATGCGCCAAACAAGCGGAATGATGAGAAGAAGGAGGAGGACGGGATAAAAACAAAAGACAAAACGAAGCAAAAAGGAAACAAAACAAAAACAAAAAAAAAGAAACGCAAAAAGAGAAAAATCCGACTAAAGAGTGACAACGAGAGCGCGGCGGATTCCTACCTCGGAAAGGGACCATGCGTTCGTCCACCATGACCTCGGGGCCGGGTGGGTAGAGGAGCGGGAGCCTGCGGGACCACGCGTCCCACACGTCTCTGATGGGAGCCAGTTTGTCCACGCGTCGCGGAGAGGACGCTCTGGTTTCGCGGTCGTCGAAGCGCAGCAAGCTGGAGTACGCGCGAAAGATCTTGAGGGCCATGGTCGCGCGGAAAATGGCTCGCCCGCTGTCCGCGTCCCAGAGGCTCTCCGCCGCCTCCCCTCGCGACCTGTACACTCCGGAGAGTATCAGCAGTCCCACGTAGGCTCTAAATTCGGTCCTGTCCATGGTCTTCCAGTGTCCTCCTCGACCTCCTCCTCCTCCTCCGCAGTCTTCTTCTTCTTCCTCTGCTTCTCCCCCTCCCCCTCCTCCTCCTCCTCCTCCTCCTCCTCCTCCTCCTCCTCCTCCTCCTCCTGCTAGCAAAGGTACATTTTTAACTCAAGTGTTTGTGTCTTTGTCCCCTGATCACACCCCTATTCATTTGTTTAGTTGGTTTTGTTGCAGGTCTGTGTGGCTGCCTGTTTTAATTTCATCTCTTATGTTAATGTTCTAGAATCACAATTACACTGTATAACAACAAAGATGTGTTTGTTTTGTGTATGCATGTCATTATTATATAAAGTAATTACAGTGATATTGAAATAAAGTGAATTACTACGAATGAAAAAGACCATCACTGAGTTGACTGGCAGCTTCTGCTGACAGGAACACCTCAGCCTGCATGTTGTTCATCACTGTCGGAGGTGAAGGATCCATGTTGGTGTCTGAGTTTGGTAAAAGTTCTAAGACCGCAATAGAAAAACGCTCATTACTTTAAATAGTAAGGTCATTTTAAACAGGAAAATCCTTAGATGTTACAGACACAGGTGTGTTACATGTTAAATAATCAGACCTTAGATTTTCCTGATTAGATTAGATTACATGAGGCAAAGCTTTCCTCTTCCCAAAAATCTTTTGATAACACGTGGAATATAACAAAACCTCCACAGTTTCTTTCTTACTTTGGCTTTTTATCCAATCAGTGCTACATGTACATACTAAATAAAACTGTGTGAAAATTAAACTGATTCAGTGAATCTTTCACGTAAGCTGGAGCTCAGTTCCTCTGAGTGAGAGGAATTAGAAGTACACACAAACCTCCAGTCTCTGGTGATACAGTCGATTTCTCCCACTGAAGTGGACACGATGGTGATGGTGATGAACAACATAACGATCTAAATGGAAGCTTCCAGGTTTCTCAGTCATGCTCTCATAAACCTTGTAATGAACTGGTAAATGACACTGTAATGAAGAGAATGAAGTGTTGTGAACGCTGACACACAGGGACTCTCTCTGCCTTTCAGTACAGGGCCTGATTACGCCCGCTTTTGAGTGATCAAACCCATCGTAAGTGACTGTGACTCGGGGTCTTTGTGCAGCTTCCTCCTCTTTCAGTCTTTCATCGTGGTTGTGTTGTCTGTGGGTGTCGTGCGGTGGCTTGGGGGTTGTTTCTATCACGTTTTTTTTCTGTGGCCGCCATCTCTGGTACATGACACTTCCTGGAAATGTGTTGCATGTCTCCCTTTCTTTGTTTTGCCTGACTCGTGAGACTTTTATTTGCTTTACTAATTCTGCTTTAACTGCACTGTTGGCGTAAAGAAACGATATGTTGTTGTGTTCTAGCTTTTTCTCACATTATTTGCAAGTAGGCGGATGATTAAAATTCCAATTTATGCATAAAAAACATCAGTTAAATGTTATTCGTTTACTTTCCTCAGCGATGATCCGCCCAGCGAGCCAGACGTGGAGGCCCCAACCAAACCACCTCTGTCTGACGATGAGGAGGAAGTTGAGGATGACCAGCTTGATGACGTTCACTATGACTCCTTGGAGAAAGCCTCAACTCCCCCAGAGGACTACTGAGCTCTCCCTCATTGTACAGCAGTGCACAGCTACACGACTCCACTCAGCTGTGAAGCTCTGATTCAGCCACAGTGTTTCGGTAGTGCTACTAAATAATAAATAATCACAACCAGCAAATAAACTGCACCACTGCAGCTCGTATTTCTGTATTCCCAGTGCCACGTGAACAAAAGCTGGGATGACTTTATATTTGATCTTCTAGTATAGAAAGCACATAGAAGAATCACTTGTTTTTCACTGAGCTAATGTCTGTGAGGGCATGTGGGCACATTATTGAGTTAGAGTGATAGACAGCAGCAAAGTAGTTTTTGCCTGTAGTGTGAAATGACGATAATAAGGAAAGCATGGCTCACTTCTCGATTCACCGTTCATCTTCATAGCCTGACTTATTGCCACGTACAGTGAATAAAGATGGGCTGCTTATAAAGACTTACCAGATGTGTAGCCAGGTTGAGGACGCTGCTTCCTCCCCTCTGCCTTGGTCACTAAAAGGGCTTTAATGTCAGTCAGGGGTTTCACCGTCTTAGCCTCCCTACTTAATACTGCCACCTTTAAAAGGCAACATAACACAGAAATGCTGGTTGTTTAATAAAAACCTCAATAGCTCAGGTGTTTCATGAAGATGAAGAGGAGATCAGAAGCAGAATCAGCTTTGTTCTTATGTCTGGTTGTTCTAGCAAACGTAGCTCTGTAGCGTTTGCCAGAGGGGAGAAGCTGGAAGAGGTAGTGTCCAGGGTGTGAGGGGTGCTGATTTTCTCTGCCTGCATTCTGACCCTTGAGATAATACACAAGGCAGAAAAAAACCCACCACGTGTGAAATAAATCTGTGCTAAGCAATATTATTGAACATTAATATAAGCACACTGCTCATAGTACTGTATCTACCACTCTCTGTATGCTCACAGGAAATCTTACGTCGGGTGATTTAAGAATAAGAAGGAAGTTATTTGTACCTGCAGTAATGATGTTTTGTTCTGATTCACGTTTGATTAATAATGTTCTTAGTGCAGTTAAGATGCTCTTAAAGCAACATTTTCAATAGAGAAATATTCCATAATTCAAACCTCGTGATTCCATTGTCTTCTATTTTGTTTGAGGAAACATCGACTGTGATACACGCCTCAGGGTTACACTGATATAGGTATAAGTATGACTCAGAGTCTTCTTCAGGCGTTAACATTTTTAATAGATCATTTAAAAACCAAACACACTCTCTGCGTTGACCTGTAAGAGCTGACATCATAATTACAGCAGAGTGTGATGTTGTTCACTGCTGAGTGCTGCATATACCACAGCAAGCACTAGATGGCGGCGTTTTAGGCCCTGTCAGCACAGCGTGTGATTGTCTTTGATGTGATAATAGTACTACTCAACATCTGTAGACATGTAATGCACTAGAAACCTGGATAGAAAGTGTTACGCTTACCCCAACTTCAGCGTGACGTCATTCTTGGCTCAGACTTCTGAGGTAAATGGAATAAAGTGTCAGACTTTGTTTTTATTCAAGATTCAAAACACTTTATTAATCCCAGAGGGAAATTGTTTTTGTACCTGGGAACCCATTAAGGTGTTTTCTAATCTAAAATGGTGGTAAAACATCTCTGTGTTTTGGTACTGAACCTGATAAAACCTGTATCCGTGTAACTATGACTGATGCATGTGGACGAACACAAAACAAATGAGTGTTGACTTAATCTGTATCATTGTGTGAATGATGGCAAAGGTTGTGTTGTCATTTTTTTTGAGAATAAAGAATCAAGCGTTCATCCACAGCATGCTTTGTATGTCTTGTATAGCAGATACTACACAGCTAGTCGGGAAAGGTTGAGGTGTCCACGGTTACTGATGAGGATTTCTTTTAGAAAGGGGCTTATCCGAAATCGGGTCGCAGTGGGTGCTGGAGCCTATCCCAGCTGCCTTCGGGCGAGAGGCAGGGTACACCCTGGACGAATCTCCAGTCCATCGCAGATATTTTCTGGTTCACTGAATGTAATTTCAACATTTGGAGCCAGAATGAACAGTGTAAAACTTTTGGCTTTAATTCTTCTTATTTTGGAGAAAAGTACACTAAAACATAATCAATGTAGTCAACATAAAATAATGGTCAAGACATCTTAAGATGTGTAAAACAGACTTTATTTACAGAAAGTAATGATGTGACCAGTTCATGTGGGGGCACGTTACTGACAGTATCCCAAACCAAAACCTCTGCTCCTGCATTTTAGGGTTAAAACAACTGTTCTAGTCCCGGGACCACATCTCTTTGGCAACAGTAAACATCTGAGATATCTTTTTAGATTCCCTCGCTCACAGGTTCACCACATGAATAATCCTAAAAGAATTCTTGTTGAAATACAAAAATATTACGGACAGCTGTCTGCATTATCCTACACTAAACGGTCAATAGAAAGAATATTAAAGCCCAACAAACAGAAGACACTATGTTGATGGTGACTGTGACCTAGCAGCTGCACCTGCTCTTTCTTATCTTACATTCAGCCACGCAGAAATGAAACATGAAACGTTCCATGATCACGACGTCGACCAACTCGCTGGACAAAATAGACACTGACAGGATCTGTCTCAAGTTTTGATCTATCTAAATAAATAAACCCAATTATAAATAATTAGACTCTTTCTCGGGATCATAGCACAAGCTGCTCCAAACAAGCTCCAGTATACAGCAAGTGACGGTAATGGTGCAGTCAGGCGGTCGTTCTCGTTTCTATACCAACATAAAATGGTAGAAATGATTTACATCTTTAAATAGTGTTTTGCAGATATGTATGTTGAAATATCAGCCTGTAGGGGTTTTTTTGCACAAAGGTATCTATTGCTTTAACATCTCTGATTGTACTGTCTGTGCTGCAAATCAGTTGTATTGCTACTTCCCAACAATTCTGTATTCACTGAATGTTTGCACCAATGTGACGAAGAATGTGGACTAAACTGCAGTTCAGAGAATGTGATATAACACGGGGCAGCTCTGTGGGCTGTCTGCGAAACACGGGGTCAGTAGTTTGCCACGTATGCTCTTCAGATATTAAACAAGTACTAGCATGTGGCTATATGTAAGATCCTGATATGTCATTATCACAATATCATATTACACACATTTTGAAGAAGGCATCGTCCATATTGTCCAACTTTACTGGCCCATCTCATTATTAGAAAAGTAGCGTCTTCATGTCACAGTCTCAGTACTGAATATCTCCAATTGCTGCCAATTTATTTTGGACATGTTAAATGGAAATGGATAATTGCGCCCATTTGTGCCAGTTTTGACTCTAAAACAGAAAACTAACTGTCCCATTCCTTGGTCCCTAAGCCATCGATTCTCAGAAACTATCTGTTACTTGGAACCACACATTGCTATGTTTGAGAAGCCTGATAAAACTTCAAAATCTGTGGTTACTTCCTTTACTTTCTCTCACTGCGGTGACAGTGTTGTGCCCAATGACAATGATGATGGAGGTGCTGGCACTCAGTTCAGTAGAGAAAATGGAGCAGTCAAAAAAGTCACAAAATATCAGGTTCACTCAGCAGAAAACCTTTTGAATTCAGACAATAAACTCTGAAATTCCCTTTGCATCCTCTGAATGAACCCACATTTTAACATTGTTACGTGTGATATCTCAAGGATTCTCATTGATATTCATTAGGACATGTAAAGCAGCTTCCTAAAAAGTACAAAGTCTGTGGGTCTGTACAGTATGATCTTCTTCAAAGTGTCCGTCTCCTGTTGAAAACCCAAAACATCAACATGTCTTTTATTCCGTGAGAGTCTGCACAAAGGTTTAACGGACTCTTTTTTAAGTCCAGGTGGTTCCACACTCTTATGAAGAATCATAAATGTAGAAGTGACAAGAGGTGGTAAATGTGATGCTTTCCAAAAGGTATATTCTTCTTTTTTACCATTTTAATCTGAAAAATATGCAGAATACAACATACAATTTTCTCCTGCTTTCATAGATTCTTTATATCATACATACAGTGTATATTCTGTAAATGTTATATATGAACCATTCTCTCCTTTTCATTCTCCCAGTATTCTGAACAGCATCGGTCAGTCTGACCCTGTGGTAAGACAGACCTTTCAAAAGTGTCCACAGGCAGTAAGAGGCACTGTCTTGTGATTGTAAACCTGATGTTAAAAATAGCAAATAGAATTAATGTTTGCAAGTTCTTTTACAGGCATAGACATTAGCATGCATTTAGCATTTAGTTAGTTTGTTATTGAGTCTTTGGCAATATGTTGCAACTAATAACTGCATCTTTAGGGTGGCATGATAGCTCAGTGGGTAGAGCATTCGTCTTCAAACCCAAGGGTGAGCGAGTTCCATTCCCAGTCCCACAAGGTTACGTGTCGAGGTGTCTTTGGACAAGACACCGATATCTTGTAATAGCGCAGACACAGGTCTATCAGTTGTTCAAACAACAATTTCCCCAAGGGGATCAATAAAGTATTCTTTATTATTTAAAGTGTATTTTTTCCAGACTGGGATTAAGTCTGTTACAAGACTATTTGAAGAATAAAAGCTCAAATGCGTTCATGTGCGATTTTAAATAATTCTATCTATGTTAGTTACTCGGTCGAGGATTAAATAAAAAACTGTTTATTAAGAAATATGTTGATTCTTTTTTTAAATGACCAGTGAAATCTATCCTGTGAACTAAAGCAACGATCTGCAACGTGCTGTGAAGCAAGATCAAAACGTTTTTTGCAAACGTTTTTTTTGCCTTTAGCTTTAACTTGTCGGATTGTGCCCTGTTTTTGAAGCCCTAGTAGATTCGTGTATCATGTCTAAACCATTTTAAGGGAAGATATTTCTTCAATATGCTTTAAAACATTTCTATTGAGTTGTAATATGTTGCTATGCAGAAGTGACCCACCTCAAGCAGAGTCCATATCGGAGTCAGAGATGTGAGTGATGGAGAAACGGGACATGTTGGACGGGGAAACAGTGAAGCGAGAGTACTGCTTGTTGGGTTTGGTGCCCGGTGCCTTGGGGATGGAGCGGGCAGGGGGGGAATCAGATGCTGCAGAGGATATTGGTAGCGGGAGCAGTGGGAAGTCATCCTCCCATTCATACCCTGTACCTGAGAGAGACGATAACAAAACAGTAAGTATACAGTTTAAAATAGATTTTCATTTACAATGTGTTTAAACAACTCACTTTCTTCTGAAATGTTCCCATCCGAGGAGTCGTCCGAAGCATTTACCCTCTCTGGTGATTTGCTCTCTGTGGGCTGATCCTCTGTTGCTGAAGGGAAATCATTCTCAGTCAGCTCTTTAGTTGGACTTTCCTGCAGTGATGTTCAGTGGAAAAAGAGCACAAAGCACTTGTTAGACATCTCATTGATGCAGAGTTATAGCAGCCATTAGGTGGGAAAATAACATAATCAAACTACTATAACCATGGTTTTTAGATCCAACAGACAAAATTAGCATTTATTGTTAGTCATGTGTCACCTGCTGAATTTTAGCTCTGTTTGGGTAACTAGCCACTGCTAGTGTGGACTGTATTCATGGGACATTTTAATGTTGTTATCCCTGTGCATTGTGTACCAGTGCTGACTTTAGCTTTTTTATACTATATGTATGTGCTAGATTCTAGACTCCTTATTTAGAAAACAGTCTGCCTGGTTGTTACCCTCCTATTTCACAAACCTAGCATTTTGTTACCTTGTATGTAGTAATATGTATTGGTACATACACAGATTATTTATTAATTTACGTAATAAGTTGTGAGCTGTAATTTGCTGTGTTGCCGAATGAATCCAACTAAACCATATACAAATGTTTAAACCATTTGAATACCTTCTCTGCCACTCACCTGATCAAACAAGTAGACTGTCACATCGTCAAAAAAAGACACAATCTTTTTCTTGCGTTCCAGTTCCTCCTCCAGTTTCTCTGTGGTAAGGAGGACTGGCATTTTTAAGAGACTGCGAAGTTTGTGGGCCTCACTGTTGTCACTCAGTATGATGGGGGCCAGGTAGCACTCGTCCTCACTCTCTTCCCCTCCGCTCTGTTCTTGAACACTGTAAGTCCGCAGCCCCTCGTCCGACTCGTCGCTGTCATCAGTATCACCATCCTCCTTGTCAGCATCTTTCCCGTCAGCTAAAGACCCTTGCCCCTCCATTGTGGGGAGCGGAGGGGGTAGGATGGATGGAGGTGGAGGAGAAGAAGAAGAAAATCGTCTGGCTGCTGTGTGTTGCAAGGCCACCTCATCTTTGGGCAAAGGTGGTCCATCAGATTTCCCTGATGGACTGTTCTTGATTGCTGGCTCTTCAGCTGTTTCTGAAGTCTGAACAGTTTCTGTCATGCCCTCTGACTCCATCTCCTCTACCTTGATGAAGGTACAATCTCCATTCAGGGCACCAAGAGCTTCTTCCATGGCCCCCACCACTTCTGCTGCCCAGTCATCCAAGGATGAGCTTTCTTCTTGCAATGGCCACTCATCCAGTCCTCCCTCTGTTATTGAAGCAGTGTCAGAAGCCTCCAGAGGTTGCTCTAGCTCCTCATCATGTTGGCTGCAGACTTCTGTGAGGTGTGTCTCCATCTCTGGTAGAGACGAGGCTTCTTTTCCCCCTGTTAATATTTCAAGTTTTATGTCTTTGTTTGCTACACTGTCCATTAGCTCGTGGCCCTCTTCATTCTTCCTTTTCTCACCCTTCTTTTCTCCCATTTGCTGCTCATTTCCAACATTTTGTTCATCTATAACTTGCTCTGATGTGTCTTCCTCTTCTTCTCTAGACTGCCTTTCATTCTCATAATCTGAAAAGTAGGCAGAGTCTCTATATGGGGTTTTATCACTCAGTGGTAAAAGGATGCTGTCATCTGCCTGAGAGGCTTCTAGAACCAAATCTTCCCTCAGTGACTGTTCTCCCTCTGTGGGCACCAAAACTCTTTGTTCTTCCAGCACCTCATCCTTCTCTAGGCTTGTATCAAGTTTAGTTTTTTCAAGAGGTTGTTCACGGGGTTCGTGAGGCTCTTTGGGTACAAACTCAGGGCTCTCATTATTTTCTGTGTCATAGCCACTGTCCATAGCTTTGGGTGAGCTAGAAGGGTGGGAGGGTGCAGGGCTGAAGGCTTCACAAGAACACCCTGCAGACGGTAGATCCATGGACTCCATGGAATCAGGTGTTCCTACTTGCTTCTGTAGTGACTTAAAGGTGGGAGAAGTGTTTAGCTCGCTGGATTCATCAGCAAAGATACCTGAGGTGATGTCGGTGATATCGTCTGTCATGTCATCGTCCTCGTCACTGCAGTCGAGGATGTCAGCGAGGCTAACGCTGGACCCACCTTGGTCAACACCGCTATCAACAGTGTGACTAATTTCTGACTGTGGCTCAGCGAGTGCCACCATCACATGCATGTTGTCAGCAGGAGGTGGAGTGATTTTAGTCATTGTCAGGATCACCTCTTCCATTTTAGGCTCTGTAGGTTTTTGCATGATTAAATTTTCCCTATTTATTTCCGTCCTCTTCTCTTTTAATGGGGTATCGCCAGGTGTGAGATCAACATACTTCTCTCCACCCCCCTCTGTCTTTATAGTAGGTTTGGCCACAATGGGACCCCCTGGAGCTGGTGATAGATTGATCATCTCTTCATTGCTTGGGATGTCGACGAGCTTATCTCTGATGTAGTTGCTGTGACTGTAGCTATGAGTATAGCTGTTGTTTCTGACCAGCAAACCAGTGAGTGGATCAACAAAGTGTGAATGGCAACACTCTCCAGGTGTAGGCACCTGACTTTTACCCTCACGGCACAAGTAGATGTGGGCGTTGCAGTTGTCTAAAGGCACCATTGAGTGGTGTTTACTCAGACTAAGGCAGGCACTGTTGTCTTTGGCCTGGTGAGGCTCAAGATAGCCAATGGGTTTGGGCAAAGATTGAAAGGCCAGGCTGTGCTCCTCTGGCCAGGAGTCTTCAATATCTGTACTTGGCATTGTGTAGTGGAAATCCACGTAAGAGTCCTGTCTGCAGCTGTGACTCGCCCGTCTGTGGTGACCCGTGCTGCTGTGCCGGTGTTTTGCAGGCCAAGTGTTGCAGGTGTGTCTCCCAACAAAGATGTCCTCTGATTCTTCCTCCTCTGTATCACTATCCCTATGACCAATAAAGCGCACCCCCTCTGTCTCCATATCGATACTGATAGAGTGACTGTAGTGCCTGCTGTGGCTTGGCATAGTCTTCCTCAAGGAACCCATCATGTCGTAATAGCCCCCAGTAATGTTCTTTCCTATGATGGAGGTCTGACTTGTGTCCAGGTATGCGTCACTGTAGATATGTTGAGGTGGACTGTTTACAGAGGGGGATATACCTAGTGGGTTCTCCAGCTCACCCAAAGCCTGACGTAAACTCCTTGACCCCCAGCTTTCCAGATGATGCTCACTAGAATGCTCAGCTCCAATAAGATAGTGGTCAAGGCCCAAAGCTGGTGAGTGTTCATAATAGTAACCCCCATCTCTGTCTTTATAGGATACATAGTGACTAGACTCCCATGGTCGTAGGGGGCTGCTGTCTGAAACTTGCCCTAAAAGGGGCTCCATTGTCAGTGAGATAGCAGGACTTGAGTCACTGGAGTCATACACATCTGACTTATGAATGTCTGCTGACCAGTAGGAAGCCATATTTTTAGATGGACAAGCCATGCACTCGCCTGAGTCTGCACTTCCAGTTAGGAAACTCCCATTGCTGCCCTGGTAGTCTGGGCTGTAGGAACACATTGTATAATCTGGATCAATGTTACAGTCCACTGGCTCTTCGATACGGATGAAATATTCACTGCTAATAGAGGGGCTGTGGGAACTAAGGACGGGAAGTATGCCTGGAGCATGTAGTTGTTTTGGTTGGTAGTAAGGAGGAGAAACTCCATGGCTGATGTTTTCCCTGGGGCACCCTCCCACAATGCCCCCTGGTGGGTAAAACGCTTCCTGACAATGATGGCTTAGTTGACCCAGAGTACTAGGTGAATCTAGGGTTCTATATGACTGGTCTGCCCTGGCTTGTTCCCACTTGTACTCAAAGTTCAGGCCATGGCTGGTCTCAGTTACTGTGAGTACATCATCCCCAGACTCTGAGTGATAGCCATCACCTGTTGAAAACTGCTCGAGAAGAGGGAACGAGGAGGAAGATAATGACGGGTGGTCATGTGCCATTGCAGTGGCGCTGTGGTGGCTGTTTAATCCAGTATTGGGACGCAGTGAGTTCCAGCGCCTCTCAAAGTCTTCCTCAGCCTCACTAGCACCCTTGGCACACAGATAGCTAAGCAGCAAGTGGACCTCCTCTGCATTAGGTCTCTGATCAGGCTGAAGCCAGCAGAACTGCATTACCTCATACCTGCAAAATCCCAAAATGAGAAAAGGTGATAAACCCTGATACAGTGCACAATACCATCACCAGCTGAAGTAATATAATAATTAGAAGCAGCAGAAGAAATGAGAATCCACTCTTGCTAGAAGAGATTCAATTGTGTTGCTCTGAATGACACATTTTTGCTGTCTCTGTCTTTCTCCCCAGGGACTGTTAAATTATTTAAAGATGTTTCTAAGAGTGTGTGTGTGTGTGTGTGTGTGTAGTGGTGGTGGTGGTGGCGGGGTCTCACCAGCGCTCAGCCAGGGGCACTTTGAGCAGCGGTTTGGGCAGTCGCAGCTGTAGCTCTCTCACAGCGTAGGTCAGCACCTGTCTGTCAGAGTAGTGTCTGTAGGGCTGGTTGCCTAGCTCAAACAGCTCCCATATAGTCACACCAAGGGACCTGAGATACAGGATAACATTGAGATTTAACTGATTCAACATAACACAGCAATTAGAAGCATGTGGCATTCTACGTGTAGACCAAATAGTTGTTCTCTAATGAATCTTCAATGTTTTGACATTTACAAACAAATTATAGTCAGGATATTTCCTGTTGTGTGTCTTCCCCAGAAAACCAGTTTTAGCTTTGTTACAGACATGGTATGAATGATGTTTGCTACAACGTAAATAAACAAAGCTACAAAAAAAACAATATAAAAAATATTCAGTGAAATAGGAATATGCAAAGCTATAGAAAGAGAATTGCGTGTGCATGTGTGTGCATGTTCCTACCAGATATTGCTTTGTTGGGTCTGGTCAGCCACCAGCAGATTTCCATGCACCTGATCCACCAGCTCCGGAGCAATCCAGCGCAGTGGCACGTACATCTGATCCGCTGTCACGTAATAATCATCCTGAGAGGAGGGGCGATTGATAATGTATTAATTCTTTTTACTGTTTGTCTACTTTTGCTTACTATTTTTTCCAAATGCAATTTTTTATTTTTATTTTTTACAACTTGAAATATTTTCTATCATTGTTCTGTGTTTTTCCAGGTAATCGATCTACCTTATACTTGGTATGGGAGAGACCATAATCTCCAATCTTCACTGAGACATCAGCAGTCAGCAAGCAGTTCCTCAAAGCCAGGTCACTGGTGACACAGGGGGTGGTGTGGGGGGATGTAGCCAGTAAGCAGCTATTACATCTCTTCATTATGTATAAACATACTAAACAAGCTTGGAACATTGCAGTGGGTTCATATTTCTTGAGGCTGGGACAAAGATATTTTGAAGCCCTGCATGTAAAAATACCGACTGAAGTAATGAGTCTTAGATGGTCTGACTGAAAACACACACAAATATCTAATCCTGTCTGTCGAAGGTGCTCCAGACTGGGTGGAGCTTTAAGTTGTTCTGGAGGTGACGTGGTCCCCGCCTGCAACAAAATCACTGATGCTGGAGTCTGTAAGGGGCACTCAGGCAGCACCAGGATATTGTTCCAGGAAGCAACCGAAAACCGATTACCTGCTTGTGGTTTTGATACGGTTGTTGTCAGTTTGTCACGTGGGGTGTTTGAAAGCACAAAATGCTCATTACCTGTGCGCAAATTTGTGTTTGTGCAGATGCATGAGTCCTGAAGCGATATCACAGGCCATCTTTTGAAGGATGAGTGGCTCTAGGGTCATGGTCTCTGCAGTCCTGCAGCTACGGAGGTAACCCTTCACATCCCCCTGGAAACAGCAGGGAGAAATAAAACATGTGTCTGTTAGAACCTCTGACCACTGGGGGGCAGTCTCGTCACTATGGTGTACTTGTACCGTAATAACACTAAATTCTGAGTTTGATTGTCTAATCGCCGTGGTGTGTTCGGATGCTGATCAAGCACACCTGACCCTGACACGGAAACACCGATGATCTTTCCTTGGACCATGTTTTCTGTCTGTGGCTCCTTGGTTTATATCCGTCAGTTTCTTTAAACCACACCATGAAGTGGAGTAAAATATTTAGATGTAACCTGGCAGGAAGCCAGTTCTTTGATCACATCAGTATTATCACATATATATCTGTGGCGCTGATAATGATTTAACGATGCAGTTTGAGGTATCGTGACTTACTGGTAACACTGGGCACAGCTGCCAAATGTTTACAGCTGCTGCCAACAATATTTCATCGCCAAAAGTAATTAGAAATAAATGTCACATAAACTACAAATTAGAAAAGGTTTTCCACCTATACACAGTAGTGGATCAGTTACAGGACATTATCCAGACTTTTAATTAAATCTGAAGGTAAAAACCTGACTGTGCTTTCTCATACTGCAGACTCAAACTGTGATTTTATTTCACGAATAAAATATATTAATTTTGTCAGGATTACACAGAGTAAGCCCTTCTCCACCCACCTGTGGGTTAGGGTTAGGGATACTCACCAGTGGACAAAACTCCATCACCAGCAGGTAGGGAGTGACCTCTGTGCACTGGGCCAAACACTGCAGCAGTGCAGGGTGCTGCAGGGCGCTGGGTGGCACAGGAAGAGCATGAGATCACAGCACAACACACAGTAAATCAGTGACAATAGCCACACTGACTATCTATATTAGAAAGTGATGCAACTATGTCATGCAAGCATAAAACATTTCAGGGGCTCAGGTTTACCCCTCCCCCCACTTACCTAATTGTTAATAAGCAGATCCTGAATATGGACTAGAGGTAAAGGTGAGTTTCTAGGGAACTGACAGGAAGCTAGGTAATTAGGTTTGACTAGTATTGAAACAGAGTAACTCTTGATTAACTCTTAATCAGGAGCGTAGCATCAAATTCCAGTAACAAGGCAAAGCAATTACTTTTTACTATATCATTACTTTCTGTTTTTGTTACTTTGAGTGTCTGCTCAGTTCTTTCAATTTAGGAGAATATCCTGAATCAATCATTAGTGGCAAATTAACAGTAGGATTGTTTATAAGCGGCAAACGAAACATTCCCGAAATACAGGGCGTATACTGTTCAGGTACATTATTCCTAAGTGTTTAATGGATCTGTGTTGGGAGGCAACAGTCCAAACTCTACCTGATTTCATAAAACTACAGTAAAAGTACACTACTGTACTTCAGTGAACGTGTGAGTTACCACCCGACTAAAGCCAAAGAGAGCATTTACCCGTAAGGCTGCGCTTCCTCCAGGAAGTGCATCTGGTCCTGCACACTGGCGCTCACTTTGAGTTCCTTCACCACCACTTGGGTGGTGTTAAGGCCTGCATTCACCTCCCCGAGCAGAACCTGAGGGGGTACAGGAAAGAGGGGTACATGCACACATGTACACACACAAACGGGGCCAATGAGCACAGAGCCACAGTGACAATTAAAGACATGAACGTGAAGCCATGCAGGAGTTCAGCCAAAAAAAAAGAGACAATAGATACAGATGAACATACCCAATCAAGGTACACGAGGATGGAAAGGACGGATGTACATTCATGAGTGAACAGTATGAAGAGGAGGAGAAACAGAAGCAGAGAGACATAAGAACAAGTCGTCCTGCTGTATGAACACAAACAACATGATTCAGTTCGCTGTGGAGGGAAGTGTAAAACTCATTCTCAAGGGCTACATCTGGGACAAGCCAACATGAAAGGCATGAGGATCTGTGCGGCGTCACACGTAACACTGCATATCGAACAATTTTTAACTGAGTTCATTTCAGACACGGACGGGACCAGAGCAAAGACTAACAGCCACTTGTCCTGCGTTTCATCTACCTGGCAGGTAGCTGCAGGGACAGCAGGGAGTTCTGAAGGTGAAGTGGGCTTACCTTCCCAAACCAGCCATTCCCGATCTCTTTCAGGTAGAGGAGATTGTGGCGGCTGAGATCTGTGGATTTCAGGAGTTGGACTGCGGGAAACAAATAGAGGAAAATGTGTTAGTGACACATGATCATCCAGCAGCTTCTCTGTGATGTTTTCCACTCACAGTTGCAGTTAAGTTTTAGAAAACTGAATTTGTTCCCATATTCTGTTGGGCCACTGGCTTCACTTCCACATGATATGAAAATCTGGCTGCAGACTGGAAGTTTATGTCAGAACTATCAATTATTATTACAGTGATGCAATGCCACGTTTTCTGTTCTAATACATTTAAGCTGCATTATTACACAACCAGAAAACACCACACAGTAAATATTAATGAGGGACTGATGTTCACACTGATGGATTATATCACTCCGGCAGGCTCGGACAATCAACAATGCTAATACATTTTAATAGCACGTGAAAACAGATGGATAGCTGCTTGGAAAGTATCAAATATCCACCCATCCATTGTGCAGGCATGCTGGAGCCAAACCCAGCCTTCAGTGAGTGAGAGGCTGCACATACCCTAGAGGGGTCACCATATGTCAGGGCAGACAAACAGAGCTTTCTAAGCATTTCTAATGGGACCTGGAATGTACAGTATCCTTAAACATGCTAACATACTGTTAGTTCAAATATCAGTCTGTGAATAGAATCACTAGCTGATGTTAGTCACTAACAATGTTGGGGCTAATTAGTCCACATACTATTAGTATTTCTTGTTATGTCCTCAGCTATGCGCAGGTCAACAACAGCATTAATCATACACAGTATGGGCCTTCGCAATCATACCATGACTAAACTCATCCAGGTTCTTAAGTGGCCACCGTAGAATCCGTGCTCCATTGATTGTTCTAAACTTTTTCTGAAAAGATACAACTCCTGCCACTGAGCGTTGTCCATGGTCCACGAGTACCACAACCAGACTGCACTCTTCAGCCTTACTCTACAAGGAGCCTCTGACTTCACTCTGTCTGACTGTTGTCCAGCTCCCTGATGCATCTTCTGAGGATCCCCTGAGTCCTTCCTGTCTGACAACCACGCCCGACCGTCCTGCCCCAGCTCAGTCAAACGAAACGAGATTGACTGTAACCCCCCACCCCACCCCACCGCTCACCATCTATCCCTTTCGTCTCCCTCTCTCTGTCTCCCACGATGACACTTAGATTCTGGGCTTGGAGGCAGACAGGCAGACCTTTGTGGTGCTGTGTGCCCCCTCCAGACCACCGCACAGTCCAGTCACTGTGTGGAGGCCATATTGCACGCCCCGTCTTCTTCTCCAGACTGGTCATTCCTAACACCCACTCATCCCAAGGCAGAATAGTCACCATTGTCTAGCTGCTTGGGGCAGCATGGCACCAGTTAGAACCAGTTACTACGCACACACTGGGGCTATTATCCCCCTGCTCCTTGACAGAAGAATGAACTGGGTTTTGGTGATAACAGTGGCAGGCAGTGGCTTCCACCTACACCATCATGTCAACCTCCATATTCATTATGCAGATTGAACGACAATGGGAAGATTGGCTAACTTTCATACTTTCTTTGTTTATTTCTCTGAAAGTTTAACAGACAAGTTCATGCTCACGCTCTAAATGGAAGATTGGAGGGAACATTGTAATGTAAGGTGTAACAAACTGAAAATGCTCTGATTATCTTGCCAAGTTCTCAGATCTCCTTCCAGCAAATTTAATTTCCATTTGCACTGTCTGACCTTTTCTAAGCTCTGTGCTGCAGAGCATCTCTGAAGAATGCGTCTAGCCTAAATCTCTACCATTGCCTGGAGGTCTTTAGCGCGATGCACAGTGGCTGAATCACTCCGAGGCAAATGGAATTCCTATTATCCTCTTCCAGTCCAGTGCATCCTCGTCCACTCTCTGCTGAGCTGCAGCACTGTCCTTGGACAATCATTTATATTCATTTATGACGTCTGCACATCGTTGTGCAAGTGAAGTAGATTCTTTGATGTTATTCTTCAGAATTAAACACACTTGTTAGAATGACGCAGACAACACATGTACTGTGTGTGTACAAAATCATGAGAGTTGGACTGGTTCCTGCTCAGATTTCTCATGTGTTTTCTTGTACAGTGTGCGTAGATGGTCTCCTCTGAGTGGGTGTGAGCTCCATTAGTCTTCGCTGTGCAGCCTGCAGCACAAAACAGCTGCATCAGGGCGGGTCCAAGGGACTGAGCCCCGGACTGAGCCAAGCTCTTACATTTCTAGTGCCTCATTAGGAGCACCACCTATATCCACACAGTCCTCCGTCAGCGCCCACCTCAGCTTTCATGAAGGTGATTTTAAAACAAGCTGCTGTAGTTTGGCTTGTTGCTTTTAATATTTTATCGCCAAGCAAAACACTGCGTACCTCATCTGGAAGACAACATGGTAAAGAAAAATACAGGAAAAGAATACAAGATCCAGATGAAAAGACAGCAAATAGCAGGAAATGAAATGAGAGAGCAATGACCAGCAGAGTAAGATGGATCCATTTCTCATGAAAAATAAAAAATGTATTGCATCTAATGATGTCAGTGGGCGAGGACGTCCTCTAGGTGCAGTAATGAATCCCTGACCTCTGCCACTGCTGTGATGGTTTGGATTGTTTACTGAAGACAAATCAGACAACAGCAAGAGCTCAAAAAGGAGGTATCTAGTCACACAGATAGACCTGGTTTTAAAAGCAGTTGTACAAACAGGAATATCCACCTCTAAACTTCAGCAAACAAAACCAGACTTATCTGCATGGTTAGTTACTGCTCTGACTTTGATGTAGACTATGTGAAGTGTGGAGGCAGGATCCATTAAGTCCAACCACACTCCAGAGTAATAAGTTTATCAGGCAGCATCAGCCCATCAACGCACAACGAGGACCATTGTGGCACAGAGAAAGAAAGCGACAGAGCGAAAGAGGGATATTTCCACTGGGGTTTTGTGCTTTCACATGCCTGACATACCAACGAGCAGCGGTGGAGGCTGGGCGCTCGGACGAGATTATGCAACAGGCAGATGTTTGTGGGGGAGAGAGAAAGAAGAGTTCATTCTTTAGGGGCCTGTAGCAAGGAATTGTGGGATAGGTGGAGCCCCAGCTGACAGAAGCACGTGTCAGGGTGGTGCTCACTCCAGGGACAAGCTTTCCAGCAAAGCCTACGCCTGAAGATCCACAACCCTTCTCACACTCACGTAAAGCTCTCACACCCTTAAAATGTACTTGAATATGAACGAATCTGGAACTTTTACAGAACGTTTGTGAAGTTTGCTTTAGTCGATTTGATTAGAGACATTACTCACAAAGCACTGACAGAAACATTCACCTTTTAACAGCAGAGGAAAAATTCTAAATCTGTAAATGCAGTGAAAGTTCAACATTCAACAAACATTCAAGCACAAATAGTTTCTCACTTCTGAATCTTTCTGCAGATTTTTATGATGCTGCACATGATGTGTTTCTATGTGTCTGAACAGAAGATGTCAAAATGGACTGATCTGCAGAGGACACTGACTCACCTGATCGAGCAGGTTGCTTGGCGACTGGCAGGGACACCTCGGTCAGCGGCAGGATGTAGACATCCGGGCTCCCCTGGGAGGCCGGCGATGCCAAGGTGGGCATTTCTGCATTGTATTCCTCCCCATCCACATTCTTGAATTCCTGCAACACAATAATATGTGAGGAGGTCAAAGGTCAAGCTGGCCCAGTTCTGTGTTTCTCTGAGCTGCGTGTGAGATTCTTGGAACAGCGCAGCGTAAACACAGCCAGTCTTACTTACCCGGGGAGATCACATGTATCTCAATCCTTTACTTTACAATTAAGCCTGATGATTTTAGTGCCGAGATGCTTTCTGGAAACAAACTGAGCAGAGACTGGAGAGAGCCGCAGTTCTCGCTGCTGCTGCAGCTGCGGCTGCTGCTTCTGCTGCTGCTGCATCTATTCTGCATCCATGCTTTCTCCATAAATTTGACATCATTTATTTTCTTGCTTTTTGAAATTAGTGAAACACACTTTTGCTGCACTTCTACCAAGTTCTTATATTTTTAAACTTGACACAAACTGTGGACAAAAAAAGCCGAGTTTTAGTTGATTAAATGAAGAGTAAGATAGTGTTTTCTAGCGTTTCAAGCTCTATTTCACCTTATACTCAAAAAAAATTTCTATTTTATATAATAATATAATAAAATAATTCTATCTAAACAGATGCTTGAATTAAAATGAACATGAAATTATTTTGTTTGCAGGTATATTGTGTTCATAAAGGACTGGATGAGGAGTGAGGAGCTCTGTCTACAGTTCGCAGCGACACTTTACAAAACTAGAGGACGAGCAGGGGGGGGGCGCAGCTGGCTGCACCCATAAACCGGATATCAGAATAAAAGTCTTTTAGTTGGAAGCAGGAGAGCAGGGGGGGTCGCAACACTGGAAAACTGTGACCCGCTGCAGCCCTGTGCAGCACCCACGCACACAAACACCTCCATCTCTGGCTTCTCTCACCATCCCCCAGTGATGCACGCACGCACACACACACTCATGCACACTGCACCCTCCCTCAGCTTTGTATCCAAATCTTCACACGGCCTTGTGCACCCTCACTTAAACATGTGGTTTCACTCTCCACATTAACACACACACACCAACATCTCATCTTTCGTTCATCCTGCAATGAAATGCAACTTTTTTGTTATAGTGCAGGACAGCGGCGTCACATAGCATCTGTTCAGTGGTCCAAACTCAGTAATCTAAAGAATTAGATAATGTTTGCATGTCATATTAGCTTGGTCCAGTCGACAAATGATGAAACATTGTTAGAAACAGCTGCAACTAAGCAAAGACACACACATTCTGCTACAAGAGTGATGGAAATTCACATCATGTGATTTCATTCAATATCTCTACAACAATCTTTAACATGTGTTATGTCATTTCTTTCCCCCCTGAACTTTTTAATGCAGAATCATTTATTATGACAAAGTAAAGAGTCACGGCCATGCTCTGCTGACTCACCGTTCCTCAAAGTCCACAGGTGTCCACATGTCAAATGGCCTCAGCTTTGATCACAGCATCTAAGACCTTCTCACACACACACACACACACACACACACACACACACACACACACACACACACACTTATTGATCCCCCAGGGCTCCCATTGTTGTGACGGTGCGGAACACGAGGAGGCTGGTGGTGCCAGGAAGAGCGGCTGCAGAAGAAGATTCTGCAGGGAGAGTGTCATTGTTGAGTCCAGAGAGGAGGATGAGGAGGAAGAGGCTTTGCAGCTGACCACTGACTGTCCTGAGGACTGCTGGGGATGGAGGGATGAAAACGAAATTTGGGGATGGGGGAGGAAGAAGGAGGAGCACTATCTCCCAGTTCACAGCCGAAACTGAACCTGTGGTCGTCTCATGAGGGAGAGGAGAGAAATTGAGCCCCCACAAAAATGTGAGAGAGTGAAAGGAGGAGGGTGAACGAGAGTTGGAAGGGGGGGTTCACATACTATACATGTGACATCACTGGCTCCCTTCTGCTGCTTTTCCTCTCTTCCTCCCTGCAGCCAGAGAACATCTGCTGGACAGCCCCTCTTACCCCGACACATTCAAGCTTTTGAGGATATTTTCACTGCTGACCTCTGAACCCAGAAATGATCTCTCCTATCCCGTTTACTGATGTGATAAATCCAGTAGTTGGTGTTGAACCACTGAAAACAGCTGGAAAAGAAAAGGAATTCTTGGCTTTTGCTGTAAAATCCAGTGCGAAGCTTAAACTAAGCGCCTACAGCAGTGGGAGCTGCTGCGGGACGTTTCTCATCATCCTGGACTGTTTTTCTCTCTCATCTCGAGTTTTTTCTCCCCCCTGAAATTCCCTTTTCCTGCTCTGGGAGAGGCTGTGTCTAATTCCAGATGGGGCCCCAAGACCGGATGCATTGTGGGCTCATGGGTATGCCCTTCCTCACGCCCTTGCGCCCTCTGTTTTCCCCCTCCTCCCACCCTGGCCTCTTCCTCAGACACACCCTGACAGGTCCGAGCTGGGTGGTCCAACCCACCAAAGACACAAACCAGACATGCAGCACATCATACATACAGTGCACTTTATATTCCACGGAGAACTGCTCCCTGCACACTGCCTAACAGCACACGCAGTGCTAAAGAGAGAGCCGGATGTTATGTAATATGGCTACACACGCTCATGATCAGTGACATGTATAATGTGAAGAGCTTATATAATGCAGCAACATAAATTAATGAAAACTAGATCATGTTCTTTTGATAGTTTCCAGAGACTGTGTTCACTTGTTTTGTCTAACAACAAACATTCCAATCCCCCAAAAGATATATATATATATTATAAGGAAGTCGTTCTCCTTTCACCCTTAATGAGCTGCAAACAATCCAGTTTAATTCAGTGTGAACTGAGACTCACATGGAATCAAAGCTGGTGCGCAGCTCTGACAGATCTGCAAGCAAGAATGAGCTGTAACATCTGATGTGGGCACTAAAACAACAGTATTAACAGTAGTAAAAGGACATCGCTTGTTTTCTAGCTCTTCAAAAGGTGCTGATGGCAACATCTCAAGAGGCCCAGCGATGTGCCAGCAAAGGGCGGGGATCTGCCCAGCTGCCGCTCGCAGCATCCAAGAACTGTCCTTTGAAAATGTTTCAGGAGATGGAAACGCAGTCAACACATCGATTAAGCCTCAAGTACACCAAGAATGAGACGGACACAGAAGAAATACCAGCACAGATGCAGTCAGGCATCTTTGCAGTCATACACACTGCTCTCTTCTGTCCTATTTCCTCCTGGTTCTTTCTATTTTCTCTGACCCATTTCACCACACTCCTCAGAAGAGTGTCCTGAAACGCTGCAGGCCTGCAGCTGCCTCTACCACCTTTGTCTGCTCTGTTTACTTTCCATCATCATTGTGTAAGGAGACCTTGTGTACTCAACATAATGGATTTCTAATAAGAGACTGCTAGGAGTGTTTTGCATTGGAGCCATTTGTAGTTACGCATGTGGGTTAAGAGAGCTGGGGCCCACGTCTCTGTGCAAGAGTCCGTGAAAACGTCATACGATTTAATGAGCGGGTGTGTGAGGGTGCAGAGTTCAGTTTGGCCTTTACGCCTACTTATCCTGTTCCTGTCTCATGGGAAGTGGAAGGTAAGGCTCACCTTGAAGCTGATCTTGCCCTTCTTGCAGCAGACGCAGGCCAGCATGAGGAAGACGAAGGTGAAGAGGCCAGAGAAGGAGATGGCCACCACAGCCAGGGACGATGACCAGGACAGCTCACTCAGCGGAGCACCATCTGCAGGACACAGCAAGTGTAACTACATTACAACAGCAAAAGCTTGAGAAACACAGATACTTCAGTGTCTATATCTTTTCATTGTTACATCTAACGTAATATATGAAGTCACTGTACATTCAGGACATTTCCCTTAGAGACATGAGTGTATTTCTCATGTTTGTCCATGCTCCACTAACACCACTGCACTGAATATTCAGGGGAGCAATACCTCTGCAGACTGTCCTCATTGTAAATTATTCATTCATTCCTCTCATAAGCATCTGCTTACGTTAGTTTAGTACTGGCATAAAGTTGGTACTTTTGAACAAGGGCCTTTAGTATTTGAATGAAGAAACTTGCTGCGTTATATGTGTGTCAGATACATATTTAATGAAACTGCTGGTTAATACAGTAAGGGAGGGATTGAGCTAGATATCGATAAGTGATGCAGGGCTTGGATTGCTAAAACACCTTGATCAGGACAAACCCATGACTCCCGGAGGGGCTCCTTGGTACCAGGTGTACGGAGGTTCATGCTAAACACCTCATGCCTGATGTTGGTGAAACAACAGCTTGGCTGGTTCTGTTAGTGAGATGCAGTGACTACACTGATACAATATTAATGCAGTTTACTTGCAGTATTTACACACTCGTGTTTTGCCTGCTGAAGCCGAACCTTGTGGGTTTCTGTGCTGAATTTCTTCTCTTCAGTCTTCTCTCACCGTGCTGTTCTGTATGAGCAAAGCCAATTTTCAGACATTGATGCTTCGTACTTTCGCCTGCTGTGTGCCACGTGTGTGTCATCCAATCTTGTAAATAATATCTTGTTCTCAATTCTGGGGGCATTTTGGAGCCGCGGATAATTTTTTTTTCATCCTGCCGTGGTTTCTGAAATGCAACGGTTACCAGGGAAACAGATTGCAAGGACAGCCATGCGGGCTTTCAGCGGTAAATCTTCTCACACCGACTCCTGCCAAGCATGGTGCCACCCAGCTCTACAGCTACATGCACGTACACATCATAAACAGAGCACAGACAGACGTCTCTGCTGCCAGTTTGGGCTGATCCCCTGAAAGCTGCTGCAACTGGCTCTCAGCGTGTTCAGGCTCTTAGCATTATTGGACAGAGAGGGAACACTGTTGTTTAGCAGGCTGGCAGGCAAAGCATATAGGAACACATGCAATCGTAAAAGTGAAAGGCAGCATTAGCTGGTCCGTTCAGGGAATTTAGGAACCCAGAGTTAGACTTTTGCAGAATTTAGCCACTCGGGGGGACAATAGAAAATAAGAGGTGGAAAAAGGCAGCTCACTAAATCAGTCAATAACCATTTAGTTCTTTGAAACACTACACAAGAAGATTCAGGTTTAATTACTTTATTCGTCAGGGGGGTAATTAGAGAGAGCAAAGACAGAGGGATTCTAACTCTGTTGTGGTTTATTTAAAAATCCCTCTGCCCACAAATCCCATCTCCCCCAGGAGCAACGAAAGGGAGAGAGTGAGTGCGGATGCAGCTCGTCATTAATATGTGAAGAACACACCACAGAGTGAAAACAGAGCAGCCAGCGTTATCGTTTTCATCACATGCAGCTGCGATCAAAATAATAGGAACATCAGACCCTTATTCTGCAATAAACTGTAGTCTTTACTTTTAAATATAAATTACTTGTAGCGGTTAGAATACTGCAGCACACAAACCACAATAAGTGGGAAGGTGCACATGCCGGTTAAAGAGGAAATGATGATGTCTAGTCTCCTGAGCTTTTCCAGTGGGAAGGTGGTGTGAGCAGGTGTAAAGAAATCCTTACCGCAGCAGTCAGTGAACAAGTGGATGGAGCAGAGGAGGAGAGGAAATACCAATGAAATATTCGGATGCATTCATGTGATGCTGCTGTGCAGATCTGGTTTGGCCAGTCAGCAGTAGTCCAGAGAAACCATCCTTCCCATAACCACCTGAAACACACTGCTGTTGTGTTTCCTTCCAACTTGTGTAAAATCAATAGCGCTTGACTGCTAATGAAACAGAGAGGATTCGACCTCTTGTTAGGTCTAATGAGTCCAGTTCCAAAAAGGCAAATGTCTGCTGCTAAAGGTTCTGCAGACTACAAGAAGTCCACCTCGAGGGCTTCATTCAGTATCACACAAAAACACAGTGAAACACAGAATAGTCGCATGTTCCCTAAGCTGCTGCACTTTTCTCTCCTTTTACTACTTGATACTTGCAGCAGGAGTAGCCTACAGCTCTCAGCTCCTCAGAGGTGGTAGCCAATTTTAGCCTCCAGAAGCCGAGAGAGCTAAAGCGCATCCTAATGACTAAATGATGAAAAGGGAGCGTGCACGAGCAGAAGCGAGGAGAGAAGACCGAGTCTATCTGACAGCCTTGTGTTTGGACATGAGCTGATCACAGCACTCCACAGTATGAAAGTACCATAACCTGCAGGTTCAGTGTTGCTGAGGACAGTGGGAGTCACGTCGAGACATCAGGCATTTTTACTGTGGGGATGATGAGTTTCAATTTTAAACAACACAAAAGTTTCCCATAAAAATGTTTGCCCTGAGACCATCTTTAAACCCGCCCAAAACTTTTTCCAACAGTCCACCAGTTCATAAACCAGTCCCACCCAAAATGATCTCACCAAAGAAGAAAGTTGAAGACACCAGTGGTTATAGTTTTGTTTTCAAGACTTTCCTTCAAAAACATGACTACATATTTTTACTTCAGTCCTCTTCAAAATGGTTTACTTTACTTTACTTTACTTGGCAGATGCTTTTATCCAAAGCGACAAGGAGAAGACGCCAGCAATCACATTCAAATTCAAGCAAAAACTGAGATACTACAACAAAGCACGCTGATAACGCCTAACTCGTCAAGACAAAAACATGCATAGTGCTAGAGAACAGAACGAGTGTGTGTGTGTTTACTGCAACAGAGGAGCAACCACGATGAGGGAGGTCAGGTCACGTCTATTAGCTTCAGTAATCTTTGTCAGTGATGGTGTCGTATCATATACGCGTCGCGTCTCCTCATGAAAAGTTTCATATGACACACGAAGATGAATAACCTCCCATTTCCATGTGATCTGTATAAATAAATATGTGCACGTGTCCCCCCTTTGTAATGTACAGTTATCCAGGCTTAGTAGCAGTGAGTGAAGAGCATAATGCATCGCTGGAACTGGCCTGTGGATATTTGAAACCACCCACAGACAACGACAAAGTGGGAGAACACGCGGATTTTTCTCGGGACATTTGTTTGTGCCTATATTGCATCTCCAGTTATCTACATATTGTATGACTGCACTGTGTGAAACAAAATAAAAGCAAGTTATAAAAAAGAAATTCAATTGTTTAGTTTGTGGCCCAGACAGAATAATAGCGTGTTTTGGCTTAACTTGGCAACAGGGGCAGGTATGAAGGCTTGTGCTAACACAGCCAGCTCTGTCACTGACGGGTTGAGTCTGACCAAGTCGGCATTTTCTTTCATACATGGCAAAATGAACAAGGAGTTGTCTGAAGCTGTCTCCAGCAGTACAGTACAACAATGAGTCACAGCAAGTGTGACTGCCATGTTAGACACTAGAGGCAGATGACAAACAGATGAGCTGCAAATCTTTAAGTAATATCTCTGCTATCAGCCCCTTTACTATGGCATTAAAACTTTTATCCAAAGCGACTTACAGGGAGCTAGCGCTGGGTGTCTGGCTCAGGGACACACCTGGTAGAGGATGGACTAGGAGTCAGACGGGGTTTGTCTGTCGCTTAACCCATTGAGCTACCAGGCCACTTTAACAACAGACATCTCCTGCGTCCTGTACTGACGTGTGTTATAGCTGTGAGGAGAAGTCTTAATTGAGCCATCAGCGTGTCACAGTTGTTAAATCTGCTTCAGTCAAATAAGCCAACTGGCCTTTATAGAGTGAGTGATGCCCAGTTTCAGGTCAAAAGCCCTGGCTCTCTTCCTGTGCCCGCTGCTCATATCCATCTCAGGGGAATCAGCAGGAAGTGTGACCAGGGGGGCTGCAGAGACCCTTCAGCCATCATCAGCCCCAGTTACTGAATTATCTAACTCTCAGAGAGGAAGCCCCTGAAGGGCTGGAAACCTGCCAAAGCAACATTTCTACTGATCCAAATTAAGGATGCAGAAAGAGAAGTGGTCAGAAATGAAGATACTTTTCAAGTTCAACTAACAAGGCCTCGTCAGAAGCTCAGATGAACAAGGCGCCTCTGAGATTTAATCTTTGTAAAATGCGACTATGACCTATAGCATCTTGTACAGGTCAGCACCCAGCACATACAGCTGAGTTCACTCTCACAGTCTGTTCTTTACTTAGAACATGGATGGATTACTAAATGGGCCCAGCAGGCTGAGACCAAGGGTCCCAGGAGAGTCTCTGTCTCTCTCTAATTGTTCATACTTTTTGTGTAAAAGAGCCCTGTTAAAATCAGCACGAGACGATAACAACTGACAATAAACAACAAAAGATGCCAGAGGGCCAAACATGGACATAAGAAAGACCCAAAATGAAAATGTGCAATAGTATGTAAATGGGTAGTGTGAAGTCTTGACTCGAAGGTGTTCACTCCTCCGGCGTCTGTGCCCATGGGCCCATTTCTCCAGCCGTGATTTGAATGATGTGTAACTGTAAATGAATGCTTCATTTTATATTCCTGAGAAATTAAGCGCTCACTGAGCGAATGTATTCCTGAACGTTATTACTGTGTGATGTCTGCAGATTATTTCAGCCTGTGGACCAGCGCCACTCTGCTGGTAACGTTAACATCTTCAGCAGTAACTCAGCAGATAAACCTGCAGTACACCGTCATCTCAACACTCAAACTAGTGCTAGCTGAGCGGTGGCAGTTAACCTGAGCACGCGCGTATTGTTCTTTATCCTTTCAAAGTTGAAGTGAAACCACAGACATCCCCTCAGACTGCACTGCAGAGGGCAGGGACTGAGGTCAGGAGTTAAAGAATGGATGCAATCAAGAGTGGCTCCTCACAGCAAGACATGCATGAGCGTGTCTGTGTTGTGGTGACAGAGACAAAGCTTCTCTGTATCAAATCTGCTGCTGCTGGTAAAATACATCAGCCCCCGTCCTCTGCAGCCATGCAACAGACCTGCTGACGCCACACTTCTATCAGGCACGGAGAGAGAGAGGGGGGCGGGGACTGGATGACAACAGGAAGGCTCATCAGTTAAAAAAAAAGAAAAGCAGCAGGGTGGAGGTAGAAGATGATAGTGACAGGAGGAAAACAGGCGGGTGGAGGGACGGTTCGAAATGGTTAAATAAGCACATATGGGCCAAACACATGTGAGCTGCATGAAGCTGATGATCTGCTCCCAAACAATCTGTGTTAGGGTCCAAAGCATCTGCTGGTGGTGTAGTCAGAGTAGTGCCGTGCTCCACCTGGTCATTTGTCCATGACAGACAGACAGACACACAGACACACACACAGACAGACAGACAGACAGACAGACACACACACAAACAGACTGACACACAGACAGACACACAGACAGACACACACACAGACAGACACACAGTCACGATGCAGGTTTGGTTTGTCATCACCGATCTAAATGTAAACACAACCAAATGATAAAGAACAGCTGCTGGTTCTTCTGACTCAGGGACAAGCTGCAAAATAAATAGAAAAAAACAACCAATCAGCTGGTTACCATGGTGACTGCTTCCCACAAATCCCGTCAAGACTAATTCAAATGCCTTCCTAATGCCCACAGAGGCCACGCTAAGACAAAGAATCACTGACTTCTGACACATAGATGGAAATGAACCTTCCAAACACACCATGAGGATTTAAGAAAAATATAACATTTTACCCCATGTCAACTGAACTCTGCCCTGCATCATCCTCAAAGCACCAATCACTGCTGTGTGGAACAATATAAACACAATACACTTATTTGCAGCCAAGCACATTTTTCCCACACAGGAAAAAATTGTATGAGTCATTTTGCCAAAAGGAGAACAGATTACAGTACAGCCCCAGGAACTGTGGAGTAACAAGGGAAAGTCTTTTGGTAAAATGAACCATAAATTAAATGTGTCTTTAAAACTTAGACATAAACTCAGCTTGATTGTTCCATTTCAGATCCACTGTGGTGCCATCAAACCCACGTCAAGTTCTTTGTGACCTTGCACAGTGAAGGTGCACTTCTCCCCCTGCCTACGTAACAAACCCTCACCTCTCCACTCTTTATTCATGCCAAGCATCACATTCTAAAACTTCACAACTTCCTGTGCTGGAGTGTGACACCTTTCATTTCCTTTCCGGGCGTGCTTCAGCGTCTTTCAGGGTCCCGCTGCTCTCGCAGAAGACGTGACATCCTCCAGTGGAGTTACTGAACGTCCTTCTGCTGCTGTGGATGAGCAGTCATTCTTGTCACGCAGGAGCATCCAAATAAGCAGGCAGCTCACGTATTGTAACCCAATTACACAGGAAGCTGTAATTCAGAGGCACTAATGACCAAAACTCATCTGCTGAGAGCCGCCACAGTATCTGTGCTCAGCAGCCCCTGTTCACGAACCTTCATCTGATCACCCACGTCGGCTCTACTGCTGTCAGTAGTGGCTTTAGTTCTGTGTTGTCCAGCTGATACTTAATACACTTCAGTGTCTGCGGAGTGCAGCCTCCGCCTGAGGCCTGGCCCCGTCTGCCCCCCCCTCAACAGGACGTCCCAGCTTTACTGTTATGCAGAAGTACTAGAAGTACAGTTTACTACTAGAGTATTTCCATGCTAGTTTTCCCTTCTTTGTGCTATCCTTCCTTTCCTTTTATCTTTCTCTTTCTTCTACATTTCCTTCAGTCCTTTTTCCTTCCTTCCTTCATTCCTTCCTTCCTTCCTCTGTTTCTTCCTTTCCCCTTTCAATCGTTCCTTTGAACGATTGAAAGGGGAAAGAAGAAAGAAGAAAAGAAGAAACGAAGAAGAAACGTTTTCTATCATTGGTTAAATTCACACACAGTTAAAAATTTAATACATTTCTTTTTCCAGTATGTTTGGTAGAGGAAGAAAAACGAAACGCCCGGGGGTTCTGTGGGGGCGGTTCCTTCTGCCATTCATTCTTTCCTTCCTTACACCCTTCTGTGCATTTAACCATCCTCCCTCTCTTCTTTTCACTTCTTTTCTTTTCTTCTTCTTCTTCGTGCTTCTTTCCTTCGTATTAGACTTTAGGCCCTGGAGCTACTTTATGTACTTTAATGCACTAATATGTGTAATATTTGTTTACTTTAACTTACTGTACTCATAGTTTTTCTTTGTGTTGCCACCTTCACAGTTGTCCTTAAGACCTAATGCTAATAGGTGCTTGTGAAAATGTTATATCTTCTCTTTTCCCACACATTTATATTGTTTTGCTCATTAAATATAATTGTTCTGTGCTGTCTTTATCTGAGGATGTATTATGTTGTGTTTGTATTACTACTTATATTTTAAGTAGTCACTGGCTCATCAGGGTGAGTGAGGACAGGTTTGGATGATTAGCCCCTCTTTAGCAGTAAGAGGCTGGGAGCGACTAACCTGGGATACGATGGGTGAAGTGGAGCTGCAGGAGATCACAGGTTATTAGATTAGAGGAAATATGTGATTGTTTATAGTATAGTCTGGTGTTGGCAGGGGTAGCTACATCTAGTCCTAGTGTTGTGATCATTTTTAATGTAGTAAATGGTTAATATTCTCTTGCACCTAGTCCTGCCGACCAGATTATTTCTCATGAAACATCCCTTTTTATAAGTTTTCAGTACTGAAACCTAATTTCCCCTCCCTTTAAGGTGGACTGGCGTGACACTGCTGTTTTTATTTATGTTTTATGTATTTTATTTATTGCTCATCAGGGTTTTTCTGTGACTGTTCTGTTTATCAGTGTTTCAGTCACACTCACAGGTTTCCTTAAACCTGTGAGTTTAAGGATCACAGAGATCATAGCTCTTCGTTATTTACACTCATCAGCTGTGTGTGTGTGTGTGTGTGTGTGTGTGTGTGTGTGTGTGTGTGTGATCTGATAATGGTCACAACTGAGTGATCCCTCCCACTGACCTCCCATCACAGCATGAATATCTCTCTTTTGTTTGCCCTTATTTTTTGGCTTGTTCTCTCCATCTTTAACAGGACAGCACAGTCCCTGGGGACGCATGGCTCTCACTGCATGTGTATGTTTTGCGTGGGCAGCTGGCAAAGGAAACCACAGTGTACTATGGCAATAAACAGCAGTTACGCTGTTTTCTGTGGGTTTACTTCAGCACAAAGTGCAGAAACAAGCAGCCCGCTGTGAGGACTGAAGTCTGAATAAACAGAGACGCGAAGGCTACAGAGCAGATTATGTGGCTGATAACATGAATGTGAATATTAATACGCATGTGTTCTGAATATAAAGAAATTCTACTATTCCTGCATTTACTCTGGTATTTCTGAAGTCTGAAAATATCTGTATAGTGCTAGTAACTAGCACCATATCACAGTAGTCTAATATGATTTAAAATGCGTTACGGAAAATTAAAGATTAAAGACAGAATCTTGGTCAAATCCCAAAATGTATTTAAATTTAAATTCTAATTTTATTTGTCACATACATAGATACACAGTGTACAACACGCAGTTAAATGTGTCATGCTTTCACCCATCCCCTTGGGGGGAGCAGTGGGCAGCTACAGGCCCTGGGAGCTAAGGGTATTACTCATGGACACACCTGCTATGGGGGATGGGCTGGGTGCCAGGGCTGGGAATTGAACCTGCGACCTTCTGCATCTGAGCTTCATGCCACTGAGCTGAATTGAAAAGAAATGTCTGACAAATAGTACAAGGGCTCACAGAAAAGTGGGGAGCATGCACGATCATTACATGGTTCACCCGAGTAAGCTTCATAGAGCAGGAACACATCCTGCTGTTTGTGGCTCTAATCTGGACAAACCATCTCAGTCAGTGAGACTCAATGGAGCAGAGAAAATACAAACTATCACACATCACAGGCTGTGAGGCCTGTTTGTTCCTCCCTCTATGTCCTTAATTTCTGACTTGTCAGTCCCTCCTTACTCTTATCCCCAGAGATCTTTTCCCACTTCTGTTTCCACACTAACTCATTCACTCACTCTTGGATTTGTTCTCTTTCTCTTCCTGTCTCCGTCTCCGTCTGTGTGCAGCTTAATCTGCCCACCGAAGCAGAATGAACTCCTTCCTCTAGCCCTTAGTCCCCTCTGGCACTAACTGCACAGGTTCAGATGTGACTTCACAGATGCCAACCAGGGGCCTATATCGTAACACACACACACACACACACACACCTCACAGGAGTTTCTTTGGTCGTTGTCAGTTTAGTCTCTGAGCTTCAATAAATCCTGTTTCCACCTGTTTTTTACCCTGTTCAGGTCAATGCAACACACAGAAGATGTCAGACACCTTGTGTTAAACTGCAGTTAAACTCAAAAAAGGTTTATCCAATAGCAACTGGACGTAGTAGGTTTCTTGACGACGTTTCACCCTTCTATCCAGAGGGCTTTCTCAAGTTTGGAGGATTGAGGACAATCAAGTCAGGATTCTAGATCGGGAAACTGATTGGTTCAAACGAGGTGTGAAAGAGGCAGTTCACTGCAAGATTGAACGACCCTCGTTGAACAGGGGTGGTGGCCTCAGGCATAATCTATCACCCACTTACAATGCCGTTATCTCAACAATACCCAGGAAGCTCAA
>JAUMHJ010000011.1:14205528-14225994 GCA_032361105.1 Microctenopoma lineatum | reverse complement strand
AAACACAGAAATACAAATTATTTAAAAAGTACTGAATACTTTTTTACTAAAAGTAATAGCACACATCCCGGGACCGAACCGGTCGATTTGATGTATAGTTTGTGTGCTGTCTCTCTCCCGTGGCAATGCTCTCTCTCCCGTGGCAATGCATTGCATAGCGAAGCATTGCATTGCCTAAATTCATTTTATTGGCAGGCACCTAATAAAGATAAAGAGGATATCAATAGTGTGGGAGCATTCCATGCTCCCCCACTAATAAAGCAGATTTTTCTGCTTCTGAAAAACTAACCTGAGACGTCCAGCTCTGCCTACAGGGGACTGTAGGCAGAGCTGTGATTGGGAAGCACTGATCCAAGTCAGGGTGACTGAAGTTCTAAATATTGGATGAGCTTATCTGTGACTGACAAGAAGCTGCGTAAACAGCCAAAACTGGAAACTGGAGCAAATGCTGTCACACACTGCGAGCGTTCACACATTTACCCACACTCTGCACTGCGCAGATGCTCTCCCTGTTCCCGCTCAACCTCATGTACAATATCCAGAGAGTACACTGTATGGATGTTAAAAAAAGTGCATTAAACTGATAAGGAGATGACACACACACACACACACGTGGCTCTGAATATCTCAGCACTGTCACCCCTAATCACTAGACGAGCAACTAAACTCCTCCAGCTGCAGCAGCTTCACATGCAGCGCTCACTCGCTCACATGCGAATCAAAACATACACCAGAAATACAGTGTGGGGGGGCGTGATTTATTCACTCGCTCAGACCTTGATCAGCTCTGAAATGTTGAATTAACAAGGAATGAATGGGGTGCGTTGCCATGGAGACAGCCCGCGGCAGTATCTGCTGTGTTTCCGGCACACGTGGCGGTTAGTCAGGCTGCGTTGGGCGGGGCAGGGCGGTCAGAGGCTCTGACCTCAGGGGTCAACTGTCCCTCAGATGCTTCACAGCGGGGGGGCATACAGTACTGTGAAGCAGTACTCATCACATCAGTGACGGGTCACTGATACAGCCTCTGTGTGTTTCCTCACAGTCTGACTTGGACGAGACTCAGTGAGATATTCAAACCATATATGATTCAAACCACAACAAGGAGCTACAGGTCTGTTCTGCTGAGTTCAGCTCTTCGCTGTCATCCCTGACATTATGCCCCCACCCAAACACCCCCCCTCCATACACACACTGTCTCCTTTCTCTCTCTGTGCACTTAAAGTATAAACCAATCACCCCATTTCTCAGCCAGGAGAGTGTGGCCAGCGATGAATTCCTCTAAATCACAGGCTTAACAGCCTGCTGTGATTCTGCAGGGACTGGGAGGGCGTCCAAGGCAAAGCTCACAGAGGGAGGGGTAGACATGGAGAGGAGGATACAGACAAGGGATAAGAAATAGGATAAGATAAAGAGAAATCTTTAAAGATTACTGTATGAAGGATTTAAGGAATCAAACTCATAGGCCCCTAGACTGATTTTATGGATACTCAGTCAGTCAAAGCTGAACTGCTTTCATCTGTCGACTCCCCAGTCCTCCAGGCTTGTGCAAACATACTAAACAGGGCCAAGGCCATAACTGCACACCTCACTAACAGAAAATCAATGTGTCATTAACGTCTCAGCTGAGAGGTTCAGATGAAGCAGGAAATGAATTTATTCCCTAAGTACACTCATAATTACACAGACAGAGTAATAAAAGAAACAATAGCTCGCATGATTTCATCCAGAGAGCAGTTTGGTTTTTTTGGGAGGCTCACTAGTTTGTGTTAAAACCGGTCTCTGCTGTCACGTGTGAGGCTGCGAGTGGAGCGGGTAAGCACACTGTGTCAGGTTGGGGACATAGATCAGATTAAGCCTCTAAGAAAAAGTCTTGAACATTTTGAAAAAAACCTGAGTAAATATGTGACAGGTTCCTCTGGTTCATGGGCCACACTGACTACAAGGGCAGTGGCTCAGTAGAAAGTGTTAAACTAGCAATGCTAGTTGTCACCCAGTTACATCCTCATCCTTACATTCAACATGAATGAACAGTCAAATGTTCTGATATCTGCCTATGTTACAGCTGCTAGAAGTTTGTTGGTCCATTGTTTTCAAAGACCTGACAACACTCACATTTCCTCTTATTCTAATCCAGCTGGATTTGAGGACAAACCGGCCTGACGTCTATTCTCCCATCAACAGAGGTGGTTGAGTCTCTCTGATCAATATGAAACACACTATGAGGTTCGCCGGAGCCAGCAGCAGCACAGAGGAGATTTAGACAGGTGAGCGTTGTCACACTCCATGATCTATCCCAGTGGTTCCCAACCTTTTTCCCAAGGGACCCCTATTTTTCTAGACAATTTTTCGATGACCACCCCCCACCCCCCCCGATCCGATCTGAAACGCACTCCGCAACGTTTGTCGCTGACCGAGGCACTGCGATGCCAATCACATCCCGTAGCATTTGAGCGCGGCACAAATTGAGGAAAATTGATAGATCCAAAGTGCACAGTTGTGGATGCACTAAATATGCAGCGAGCTTCCCAAATGATCAAAGCCAAGATATCCACCTTAACTGAATCCACATAGAATTAAATACTAAAATAACAACTACAACAAACTACCTGGCCTGCAGTACAGATCCAGCAGAAAAACAGGAGGCACTTTTAACTAACTGTGCTATCGAGTCCAGGGCATGGCCCGCCTCTCACCCAATGACTGCTGGGATTGGTTCCACCACTCCCTGAATCCCTTAAGAGGAAAAAGTGGTTAAGAGAACAGATGGATCAGTTGTAAGGTGAATCCACTTCCTTTTCAAAGTGTGTCTCATTCTGCACACTGTTGCATTTCTGTACAGGAGCAGATCGTCCTTCAGCAGGACGCTGAGGTGCCCTTAAGCAAGACATCACGTCCCAGCTGCCTGCAGGGCTTCTGGGTAAGAAAATGTCTCTCAAAGGTCAATAAAGAATCAAATTTCATTATTAGTTCACCCTGTGTGGATTTAAAGTCATCATCTGTGTGTTGGATGAATGTGTGACCTGAGTAAACTAAGCTAAATGACGTGTGTAAATACTGGACAAACAATGTGAAGGAATCAAACTGGCTCCTGGGGAATTCTGATGAGCGCCTCTCGTTAATCAGTAACTGGATCGGCAGAAGAAATGATGAAGTGATTGTTAGTCAGAGTCAGCGTAAAGAAAGGAAACTCTACCCTGGTTGTTGCTTCCTGCATTTTAAATCTAACACTATTTTACGGAGCAGGTTTAAATGGGGACGCTCAGTAGAAGCTTGAGCTACAGTCAGAACTTCATTTGTACAGTGGTGGAAAAATGTTCAATAGGAATAAAGAATTTCATTTAAGCAATCAGGGGCCATTATGTTTCAGAACCCCCCCCCACCCCCCACAAGCACACACACACACACACACACACAGAGCTCTCTGGGAGCACAGATGCTATCAGAGGCACGTCTGAGCGTTTCAGTACAGAAATGATTCTATTCTGTACAAGCTGCAGAAAAGAAGCAACGCCTGCTGGCAGATATTCACAACTTCTGACCACCGCAGCCCTTTCATCTCCTCACATCGCTGCAGAGATGTGCACTTGTTTCTAACTGAGGATTGTAAGGCGCAGATCAGAGGAGGAGGCTTTTAGAGGCTGTTCAATTGCTCTAAGTGGCATCAATGAAGTTTATACCCACAGCTTTGTGTCTTACTGCCAACAGCACATAATGTATTCTGCAGGCTTCCCTTTCAGTCCAAACATCGCTGTCCGCTCGATGCTTATCTCAAATGATGCAGCCTCTTGTGTTTTCTCTTCTTCTCCAGCATCAATTCTCATCTCTGAGCTTCAACTGAAACTTTTTTCTTTTACGTGTGAAGTGTAAAGAGCAACAGACACATCGCCCCCAGCTACAGTTGCAGCCCCTCTCGCCCAGGGTTCACCTGCTCTTCAAGCTCCCCGTCTTCGTCCCCCATCACCTGGACGTGGCAGTTTGGGAAGCCTTGACATAGGAAGATCCACTGGGCATTTAAACATGCACATCCTGCTTCCCCGTCTGTTCCGTGTCCAGAAATGTGAAATAGACAACCTGGGACCTGGGAAACCAGCCAGCGCTGCCAGTAAAACCACCCCCCCACTACTACTGACACATGACCCATCTTTACTGGGCTGTGATGTCATCCCTACAGTATGACCTGTCTGCTGTCCTGTTCTCTACAATCAGATCCGACAAATTCAAACTCTTCTCTTTCAGCAACTATTTCAATTTAAGCAGCTGATCCCAGAGATATGTGACGACTGACTAATTATAAGACAGTTGTGCAGAACAGAATGACTGGGAAGCTCAAATCACCAGAAATGAGTCTGAAGAAAAGCCAGCTGATTATCTCCTAACCTCTTTATACGTCAGACTAAAGTCTATCATCACACAGAATTTATGAACACAGACAGGCCTCACGAACACAGTTCTGACTGTACAACGTGTGGCTTTGGACCCTCAATTCAGACGAAGGAAAGACTCCTTAAAAAGTCTTTAATAGGAAAATATTGGAAGAAACCTAACAGACAACACACAGAATGTAATCATGTAAAGAACATACATTTCTATGTGACAACACAGCTTTTATATTTGTGGAAGCTCTAGTAGACTCGGCCTGCTTGACCTAAAATACCATCGGTAGTCAGAGTCCACTTCCCTCAGTCTCTGCAGTGGAGGCTGCAAGTGCAAAGTCAGCCTGACCCACCGGGAGAAAGAGGCCACAGCAGTGACGGCGAAACATGAGCCGAACAATGAGACATTTGATGTGTGAGGATTTCAGCACCTCGGTCAGCTCCACTGCAGTCACAGAGGGAATTTATAATACAAAAGACACAACTCGCCTCATCACACACAGATCTAAAAAGACGCACACTTATTACAGCTGGAGGATCTGGACCTGTTAAAGACCCTAATGAGGGCCAGTCAAATGGGTGGTTCAACTTTATTAAGCCTGTTTTTGTGAATCTTTGCAGCAAAATAAAGAATAACATCATGTGGTAGAAGCCAACTGTTTTGGTTTATGGAATTAAATGAATGGCTTTTGAAAAGGACAGGAGAACATTATGAAACCAAGGAAGCACTTCTTGGAAGTGCACGACAACATCAGGCTTCATGTAACACGGAATAAATACATTAGAATGCTACATCCACTGGAAACAAGATGGAAAAGACTGCTTCACCTCTCTGGTTTCCATGGAAACCAGCTGAATGACAGGCCACTAGCTGCTTCTGCTTTATGATAGAAACAGGGATTTGGTTTCCATGTGAGAAACAGTGAGGTGGTCTGCTGCCACGCTCCCACAATCCTTTTCACCTTTCATTTTCCCTCCTGCACGTAATGTCCCTTTAACCTGCACACACACACACACACACACACACACACACACACACTGCAGATGAGAGTGATAGCATGGTTCCCACTCCCTGTAGACATGTACACTGCTCGGTCTGTAGAACTGAAGAGGCCTGAATAACCCAAGTCAAATAGCAGCGCATTATTGGCGGGTGATAGCAGCTGATCGTGGCCTCACCTGAGCTGAAATGGGAGCTGAGGGCAAAGCCAGGGATGAAAAACCCTGAAGACATCGCCAGCAGGAACACCAACATCTTCATAGCCAGCGTTAAGAAACTGAAACGTAGAAACAGCGCGGGGCTTGGAGGGCAACAACTAGGCGACACTGTTTGAGGAACGCGTCTTCATTCCTGCGGTGCGCAGTGGCCCGTGCTCCTCCATCCCTGCCCGCAGCGATGCTGACACGCACCGGCTTCGCTGGAACTGTGTGATTTATTCTCCTCCTGATCTGCGAGGTGCAGATAGACTCAAGCTCTTTGACAGCAGTCAACTCGATCCAGAACTAAATGATTCCCCGTTTTTCTTTCCGTCTGCGGCGCACAGTCACATCATCCAAAAGAATCAGTCACGTGACGCGTGGATTTAAACGGTACTCTCACTAATCAAACGCGGGGTTTTCGGTCAGAGCTGGTGGGAGCTGTCCGAGGTGCTGACAGCGAGAGCGCCATCTTGATCGCTAATGCGCCCAAAAAGAATTTCTGGAGCGATGTTTTTGCGCTGTGTGCGCAGGGGGGAGGGGGCTTAGGAAGCTGTGGATAGGCTACTGTGCTGCTCGAAGACGTTCAGCTGACTGAAATATACAGTGCACAGGTGGAGAGGGGGGAGGGATCTATTTCTGCAGCTTAGAATAACACGTTTCTATTCCGAACTTCAGGCTCAAGCTTGAAAGCAAATCTTCTGTGAAGGTGTGTTCGTGCTGTCTCCTCCTCAGCTTCGAACTCCCATCACAGGAGGTAGAGAAGGCAAGGCTGTGATGTAACACCGGAGAAAGATGCACAGCAGGTCCTGGCTCTCCGGACTATCCCCACTGTAATCCCACTGTTCATACACGCCCTCCCCCACCCGACAACACTCTCTCCTCCTCTGCCTCCCTCCACCAAATTGGATTCCTGGCGGCACAGGGAGTCAACTTTTCCCTGTGCATCTTACAGCCACAGAAGGTCTGAGCTGCCAAAGAGGAGAAAGAGATCTGTCCAACAAATCCCCGTCATTTCTTTCTGTGCTCTTTGTTGCATGGATGAATAGTTATGTAACCTGTCATTTATTATTAAGAGACATATTGTCTGAATGATTTTAAATCCTCGTTCTGGCAGCTTCTCTGACACCGGCTGCCAGGAACACAAACAGAGCGGTGGATTAAGGAAACGATGTCCAAATAAAAAGAATAATACATGGAAGCAAGTGTTTGTTTCAGCAGAGGTGTACTTCACTCCTCTTCAGCTGTCTGCAGATTGTGTTGTTTGTGTTTAAACTAGGTGATATGATCCACTACTTCTCTTAATGTAGAGCAGTGCAGATCCAGCTTCAGGGCTCATCCTAATACAAAGTCCTGGTCCACTTCAGCTTCACGTTGAGGTATGTACAGTCACAGAAAGAAGGAAATCTGATATGTTTCATTGTAATTTCTAAAATACGAACGGTTAAAGAAACTGCAGAAAGAAAATGCACCAAAGCAGTCAGAGATTACCTCAAGTGGACTGAAAGTTGAACTTTAGGCAACAATCCAGAACAGTCAGAGTGTCAACATTTGGTGTTTTTGTTGGAGCAAGCATAAAATACCAGGACACAGAACTCGTGAAATGTGGAGCAGCTTTAGAGAAAGACTCACAGCTGTCAGTGTGTGACAGTGGTGTGTAAATGCTACCTCACAGCACACAGCAGTAGACCAACTTCCTCAAAACCTTGCATTAGACCTACAGCAACGTGTGTTTGTTTCATTCATGTCTTAACAGCGCTGTGATGTTCTAAGGCACATTTATTGTGTCTGATTTGGGGAAAGTAAGGTGTGATTTGATAACTGTGGGTTAGATCTGGTGACTGTGAAGGTCAAACAACAGTGTGTACTCAAACAGGTTACTGTTCTTTTGAGCTGCTATAAATTCGCTTTTTCTCTCCTCTGCAGCCGGAGTCAGAGAAAACAGAGGAAGGTGAAGACAGGGCTGCATTTCAGAGAGCTACAGCTTCGTGAATAGAAACTCAAAGAGAGGAGAGAACAGTCTATATTTTACCAACAGCTTCCTATTTCTGGATGTTTGATTTCTCTGACAAGAATTTTCCTCCTGAATCTTTTCACTCTACTTCCTCCTCCTCCTCCTCTTCCTCCTCCACTTGTTTCAGTGTCTCATCACGTCAGATGCTGCTCTGACACGCCGCGTTGCATGTCTGCTGTTTCCCTGGAAACCAAAAGCAGAGAATAGGATGGATTGCCGAGCATGGGGAGATTGTGTGCTTTGCAAGTCACGTCTCACATCCGATGTGACGGACGTTAACTACAGTATATAATCACTGTTCATTCACGTTCGTATCAACTAATGACACCAGCATCATCTGCTGCATGTTCTTTGCTGGATGAGGAGAGTACACCAACAGAAGTCAGAAGTGGAGCATAAATACATAATGGAAAGGAACTGAGGAACCATTACAGATCAACCACCTGTCTGTAAAAGTTTAGTTCATTCTGATGTTAAGCTGTTTCTAACTGATGAACAGAGCAGAAGAAGAAATTAATGTTGAGGACTTGTGACTGAAATGATTTTTGCAGATCAACAGCAGCGAGTTCATCAGTGATAAATATCTTGGACTTGTACAGCTGCCACCCCATCCATCTCTATCCTCACCCCAAAAGTCAGAGCGGTCCTCGGGGGGGTGATGAGGCAGGACAGCAGACTTCAGTCTCGGCTTTAACAGCTCTCTCCAGAGCCTGATCAGTCTGCAGCCGGGCAGCTGCACAGGCCGAGTCTCTCCGCTCACGTTGCACCGTGCCTCTGCCTCTGCCTCAGCCTCTGCCTCTGCCCAGATCCACTGAGCCTGGAACTTTTAGAGAAAGCAACTTTACTTTTGTTGACTGAGACTTTATGATTCTTTGACTTTGTGAACACTTGTCACGACAAGTTACTGCTGTGTTTTTATGGTTCCTGACATTTAAAATAAAGCCACAATAAAGTTCACAAATTTCACACACACAAATATTTAAGATGAGGTCGTTGTTTAATTAGGTTCCTTTATGCAGTTAGAGTGTGTGTAAAACTCAGTAAGTCTACCAGGCAATAAAACATCTGCAGAGGAGAAGTGAGAGAAGTGAGACACACTGGGACTGTTCATTCAACAATCTCCCTCCTGCGTAAGTAAATAATTAGAGGACAAACACGCAGAGTAATTAGGAAGACTAAATGTTTGTGTGTATGTGCATCTGTATGGGTGTTGGAGATACTGTACCTGAAGGCAGGAACAAGGTCCACAGGGAAAACAAAGTGAAAACTCTGTGAAGAGGGGGTGGGGGGGTAGAAGCATAAGCTCTGACTGCAGGGAAAATGATAACGTCCCTGTAGTTTGAAAATGAGTCTGTCATGGTGACTCTAACAACAGCCTGTTCTGTCGCTCCTGGAAACAGCAGATTGTTAATTTGTCGAGTTTCATTAGAAAAAGTAAAGTAGGTTTCATGATTTCTTTTCATATTATGAGACATAGGGGAAGACTATGACCCTAAGAACATGTCTGAAGTATTCCTGTGGGGAACAACGATCCAAAGTTCCTACTGGATGTTGTGCAGGTCTAATTCACAGCAACAGGAAGAACTTGTGTGAGATTATTGCCGCCAAAAGGTTCAATAAAACACTTACGTTTTCCACTATCTCTCTTTTATGTTCAACTGAAATGTTCGATTGGTTTAGAAATGTCCTAAAATTTAATGAACAATTAATGCAGATAAACTGAAAAACAGCAAATAGTTCAAGTGCCTTTTGTTGTCGCTGGACTCTACAGAAAAAAAAAACCACACACACACTGTAACTGCATGTAGCTTTGCATGTTCCCACATTCATTAGGGGGTTGTATGCAAACCTCTGCGGTGCTAATTCACCACGCTAATGCACATCTGTTTAATGTAACGCCTCAGCTGAACAGGTCTTTATGAAGTCAATTTCAATCAGGCTCCGAGGCTCATGGGCCGCCTCAACACACAATCCAGGCCTCTTAATGGGATTAATTAATGCTTCCTCCTAAAGATTTTAATATTTTCAAAAAGAAGACACCATGCGTGAGATTTCATGTGTTAGTGGCCACACTGTGTGATCAGTCAGTGCCACAAAGAACAACGAAGAAACAGCAACCACAGCAACGTTGCTGTGAGAATTCGGTTACCTGCTGGACATCCAGGACGGCCTGTGTATATTTCACTACCTGTGTCTCTCACTCACTGTCTGACATCACACATCCGCTTTGTTGAATATCGTTAAAGGTAAAGTTTGTGTAATGTGCTTGTAATTAGATTTGATCAGTTCATAATCACCTGAATATGAGAATAGTTAATAGTTGCTATAGCTTACAACAAGACTTTTATATCTACAGTAGCTCAGAATGGCCAAAAAACACTTGGTGATGCTATGAGAAAAAAGAAGTTGATGGTGAGAAGTTTTTTTTTAAGACAGTAAAAAACAAACACGCTTTCTGTGTTCAGATTGCTGCCCTCAACCCTCAAAATACATCTCGAACTCTGCTGAAGCTCTGCTTTCAGAGCATTTCTGATACAGGTCACGAAGACACACAGTCAAGATGAGCTCAGAGAGCTGGTTTCTAATCCCATTTTACATAGCGTGCATCAATACACAGCAGGAATCAAAGTCAGTCTTTGCACAAACACTATTCATGTTATTTAACACACATGTTAGCACACACAGCTGAGTTATATAACTGTGTAGCACAAGACCTGTTCATTCTGCAAATCCCCCTTTCTGTCTGCCAGCTCTGTGCCCTGCAGCACCGCGAGCGTGAGTGTGTGGTGAACAGGCAGGAAACCTGATTACCTGCCTGTTGTGCTGCTGGTAGAGAGCTGGGCGCGTCGTTCTGAAATGATTCATCACTGTAACAGTGTTTGTCTGAGTGTGTGTGTGTGTGTGTGCAGGGGTGCAGACAGCTGGGGTTTCAGCTTTGGCCTAACGTGTTCTGAAAATATTAATACATGTAAAACAACTTTACTGTGTATTCTTAGTTACCAGCCTCCTAATAATCAGGCACTGAGAGAACCAGGTTTAAGACGATTCAAATCTGAGACTGAGACTCACCAGGCCAACCTCAAAGAAAGTGAGGCAACAGCCACTGCTTCCCTCCATCAGACGTGTGCTGGGTGACACTGAGATGATGCAGAGAGGCACAAAGCTAAACTAAGGCACAGATTCATACTCTCCAGACAGTATGTTACTGGACACCATCAAAGTCCTCTTGATGATCCCTACAAGCACCATAACTCAAGTGAAGTGGGAAATGCTGCTGCTGCAGAAACTCCAGCACAGAGAAAAGCAGCACACACCCCACCTGGAAACGAAACTGGAGACTATATATATATATACGTATATATATATATATATATATACATGCAAAAAGAAAACTGCTTCCACTGCAGAAATATAACTGAATGCACATAATAATGTTCAGGCCAGGCAAAGTATGACTGACCTTCCCTTCAACTCCATTAGCAGGCCAAGTGTGGGGTCTCAGTACATCTGGAGACACACGTCCTGTCTGCTACGGCAGGAGCCAAGGCCCTAATGGTTAATGGCTCCGGCGGGGAGAATAAGACAGGCGCAAGGCCACTGGCAGCGGCATCTTTCCCGTATATAAGAGACTAAGGCATGAAGGAGGTCAGTTGTACCAGGAAACCTTGAATCCGGTGAGTAGTACTATACGGGGCATGTTGGAAGGATACGAAGGGAAACAGGATTGAACTCTTTTAACGTCGTTATCATTATTTTTATGTGTTATAAAAACTTGTCTTAAATCTTTAAAACCTCTGGTCGAGTGAGAAATCTGAATCTGAATCTGAAACAAAGGACATGTTCATCTTGAAGTGGAACTGATAGTGGGAGATGAGAGGGGGGTGTTAGGGGAGAGGTGAAATAATGAAACAGATAGTTTCAGATCATTTTTATTCTGACTGAGCTGGTTGTGTTCACTGTGACAGAAAGGTAAAGATAATGTGATGCCCTGAAGCCAGGAGATATATATATATATATAGAGAGAGAGAGAGAGAGAGAGAGAGAGAGAGAGAGAAATTGCTGCGTCAACTGAATCTGTGAGACAAACATGCGGATGCTTTGAAACTGTGTATTTCAGCTTCAGCGTTGGCAGCGTGACAGTACAGCTATATAATTAGTATAGTTACAGGAGTACTGTTCATTTTTGGGATTACAACCTGCAATGCTATGTCACTGTCTCGCTGAGAGTTGGGATGGAGAGCTGTTCTTAGCTTGGCTCTTGTGCTCGGTGAACATACTGGTTGGGAGAAACTGCCTTGTTTAGCCACAGGGCATTGGACAGGGAGTGAACTGGGGTCGGGACCTGTAGAGAGCTGTGTCGGTTCTTTATTTCTTCAAGACGTGGCGGTGGAGTTGTTCAAAAGCATCTTACGGAGACAAGATGAGTAATGAAAGGAAAGAAACTTTTTCAGTGATGCAGTATCACCTTTGAAAATCCACAGTTTGTACCACAGCACAATACGTACTGTTAAAGTCAGAAGCTCAAATGCCACATGGTGACTAATCACATGATGTGTCCTCCCAAAATGTCAATGACCTACCTCAGCATGAGTAGCCCAGTTATGACTAATGACCTAACCAGGTAAATAAGTGACAATGAACAAGCCTCTGACGTTATTGAGAAGTTTGAAAAAAGGACGACATTCATTCAAAGTGAATCCAAGAAATGTCACCAACATAACAACTTCCTGCAGTTTGACTGGGAGGGCTGTTTGACTGTGTAACAACCTGATCTGCCATCGTAATCAACAACGACTGAGCTGGGACTGTTTCCCTCTTGTTTAGGACACACCTGAAGGACATGGAGGACGACTTTCGGCCACAGGTGAAGAAGGAAACCGTGGCCATGGGTGCTTCACTCACAGAGCAGCAAAACACAAGGTGACGCACAGTGTCTGTGTGTTTCAGATGTAGTCATGCACTCATGCTACCAGTTTGATGAGTCACGTTTGAGTTCACTGCCTGATGTCACCTCTCAGGGAACTTCAACTACAGCAGGTTCCTGGACTACATGCAGCAGTTCAAGACCTCAGAGCAAAGAGAGGAGGCCGTGAGGAAGGCTTTCACAATGCTTGACAAAGACGGCAGCGGCTACATAGAATGGAACGAGATTAAGTATGAGACCCACGTTACTGAGGAATGAGATAAATCTGTTACTGACACTTGTTGTTTTTACAGGTACAGTCTTGTTATGAGCTAGTTTAAGAACAGTAGGATATAAAAACAATTGTAAGTTGAGACACACAGATGATAATTTATCTGTTTCTTCATTAAAAAGATAAAGACTGGCCTTTTCACAGGTACATCGTGTCCACTATAGCCACTGTACCCCCGGCAGCTCCTCTCTCTGATGAGGAGACAGACGCCATGATCCAGGCTCTGGACACAGACGGAGACGGACGCATTGACTTCAAAGGTGAGGACTTTACATCTGATGTTTCACTCCTTGATGCACAGACCTGTAGTCACAACTAGAGGTCAGCGTTTAGTAACGATTCAGTTATGATGGAAAACTAGTCCCTCCCCTCAGGCTTTTAAAAACTGTATAATCCGTGTTGGAAGGAGCAAACGTCCTCAGCAGATGCAGATGTTAAATTACAGTATGATGATAGAATAGTATCTATTAAGCATTTTACTGTTGTAGCTTCTCCAGATATAGTCCTAATCTTTACCTGTGCATTAGGTATTTGTTTAATGATTCTTAGGTGACATTTAAAGCTGAAAAGTAACTGGTACTTACTTCATCTCTGTCAGACTAATGTAGCGCACTGCATTGGCATAGACTCAGTCGGCTAGAAGTGCAGGATGTGTTGCTATGGTTAAAAATGCTGCTGATGTCACATGGAGCAGATCAGCAGTCGCATCACTCACATCTGGCTCTTTGTGTCGTCCTCTTCACCTCGCAGAGTTCTCAGAGATGGTGAGGATGGAAAAGAAACCGAGGAAGTAGAAGTCACACAGTTTGTTTATGCTCCAGACTCTGCAGACAGAGCGTGTGTAGCATGGAAGAGGAGAGGAGGAGGCCCTGATACCAGACCTCCTGTGTGTCAGAGTGTGAAGTTATAAGTGTTTATATGGGTATTCTGAATGCAAAGTTGTCTGTGTTTCTGTTTCAGCTATGCTTTGTTTCACAGGTCCTTCATTTCTAACCAATTTGTTTTGTTATTGATTAAAGAGGAACCTAAATTACTGCGTGTGTTAAATGTTTATGTGACATAGTTGTGTCAGTTTCCATGCAGAACAAGCTTCCCCTATGAAATACTGATATGAGAATCTCGGTTGTGGCTTTTTGATAATTATATAATGTTTTAATGAAAAGTGGTGACCATATAAAAAGCTGGTTTCCAAGAAGCTGCAATAAATACTCACAGGGACACTAGTCGTGTGATGATCCACTGCTGAAACTAGTCCCTATGTAAAGTCACTGTGTTCTCGTATGTGTCTAAAAACCTACAGTTCCAGTTGTTCCATGATTAAATAACTAGTCCCTGTTGATTTTAACATTGTTTGCATTTGATAAATTACAATTTGATCAGTACAAACCAGTCGGACACAGTGTAGACACAGATGGAGACAGCGTCACGTGACTCAGAGGCAACTGCATTGGCCTGTTGTCACCACTGGGGGTCAGCAGTGAGTCATTCTGCAGGTATGCAGTCACTGTACAGATCAGATAGACATGTAGACATGCCAGCTGATTTGTCCGTGGCTTATGTTTAAAACTTAGATCTTTGACCTTATTAGACCATAACTGTGATTTAAGCACATGCTTCAGCTGTGGTATAATTGAAGTAAAAAGCTGAACATCCACAGGGTGTTGGGTTCATGTAGCTCTCTCAGACTGTGACACAGTTTGAAAAGAAAAATCTGATTCCTAATTAGTCTGGTTCCCACCCTGGACAATTTTGAATTGGGATAGATACCCTACCAACCTACTCCCAATCCATTGTGCGGCACTGAGCTGGAACGCTGTTATTTACCAGTCAGTTAAAAGTCTGACCCTCTAACCCAGTGGTTCCCAACCCCACCCTTGGCAGGGGTCCTTGAGGACCAGGGGTAGGAGCCACTGCTCTAAACCTAGGTGGGAAGAGTTAACACACTATTTTTTAGAGACAATCAAATGACCAAAAGCCAGAGTCTTAAAGTAAAAGAGTTTTATTGAACCATAAAACCATAATAATAATAATAAAAATAATAATAATAATTTGTTGTTATAATAAAAATAACAAAAATATAAAATATAATAAAAATATTGGTGTATATATAAACATATATACACCGATATTTTTATTATAACATAAATAATGCAGAAAACCCAACAGTCCCACTTGAGCAAGCATTAGGCCACAGTGTTAGGCCACACTAGACCTTTTGCAAGGTCCTAAACCTTGCTATGTAAAGTGCCCTGAAATGACGTTTGTTATGAATTGGCGGTATATAAATAAAGATGAATTAAATTGAATTAATTTGATGGAGGTTTCCTTTACCTTCCATGATGAGAATTTAATTTTTTTTTCCAATCCATTCCATGAAAAGAATAAGCGAGACATCACCTGCATTTTCTATTCTATTCTTGAAGAAACTGGTCAAATTTAGCAAATTAAATTAGGAGGAATCTCTGTATCAGAGACTTGAGTCTCTGAAGAATCTGAATCCCATTCCAGTCCTGCTCTGTCCTCTCTATCAGTGCCTGTTTTAATGTGTTTAGCTGAGCTGCTGGACTCAGTGGAAAGAAATTGATTATGGACTACACCATAAAAAAGTAACAATACAAAATGTATTTAAGTAACAAGGTATTACTAATATCAACATAATCCAAGACACAGCAGCTAATGACTCAAACCATTTTAGTTATGTTATGATTGATTCTAAGATATTCTACTGAGGGGGTGGAATGTTCTTTCAGTCTATCCACAGTTGTCTTCAGGTATTTGCTTTGAGATAAAACTATGAGATAATGCCATTTATCCTTGAATTCTTGCACAACGCAAAACTCGATCTTTTATTTTCAATAGGGAATGTAGGGTGAGGTGAACATGTTTGCCTTCAGTTGTTCCTTGCACCATGGTGTAACCATGGCTCTGTAAAGTGTGTATAATGAAGAACAATCTAGAAACAAACCTCTGGTTACCTTAATGAAATAGTAGTGCAAAATCCCAGAGTCAAAGAGATCATCCAAAGACTTTGGATGAGAGTGTCTGAGAGCTGAGAGAAGGTGTTTGTCTGTTGAGCAGCTCATGTTACAGTCACGGGGTCTTATTGCCTGAGAGCTGCACAGATGCACAGAGAGGCCAGAGCTGTGGTTGTGGCAGGCATCCAGAGTGAGGTGACCTGTGAGGAGACCTCCTGTCTCAGCATCAGTTTATCTCACTGCAGCAGCTCAATTAGCTCTTCCTTTCCCTTTCCGCCAGCACTGCGGAGAAAAACACGCGTGTTTGTGTGTGAGACAAGCTGAATGCGTGCGTGTAGAGAGCGACTGTGAATGAAGTGGAAACTGCCAATCGATTCCGCAGGCGTGAAGCGAGTTATGCTCCAGAGGGTTAGACATTTCACTGTGCTCTACTGGATCTGAACACAACCTCCTGGTGTAAATCCAGTTATGTAATCACAGACAGGAAGCTACGAAACAACAGAAGCGTAAAAGAACTTTAAGGTTGCTTTTATAGATTACGTTAAATTACATAATACTGTGATGCATATCTGCTTAGAAATCATGTAATAGTGTTGTCCCAGGACTGGAAGAGACGCTGTACTGTTCCACTGCATATTGAACGAAGGGGAAATGAACAGTCCCAGAGGATATTCTGAACTCTGCAGTTATTTGGTTATTGGGAAAGTGATGTTGAGTATACAGTATATCATAACATCCTAACTGAGGAGAAGATGATGCCTCAGTGATGAACTCCAGCTTTTTTAGGTTGTTTTGATTTCTGATGATTTTAAAGATGCGTTATCAACTAAAGCTAAAGCTTAACCCCTCGTGTGCAGCTTAATCATTATTTATTCCCTCAGCGACGCTTCAGAGTAACAGGCCTGATCAATAATGAGTCATGTCTGTGCATGGTCATTGGTGGCCAAGCCTTATTATTTGCTTCATTGCACCCTGCTGCAGTGTAAGGTCAGAGGCACAACACTGCATGTCAAGCAAAACATGCATAAACATGCAGCTGCAGGGGGAGCAAAGCCAAATTGGGCTCACATTGGCCTCAGGTTTGCAAATAGCTTGTCAACAGACTCGCCTGATTGATGAACCAGTTCCTCCGATCTGCTTGTTTAATGCAGTGTTTGCTTTTTACCTTTGCTAACGTCAATGATTTGCAGTCGGGAGACGTGTTTTCTCAAAGCTTTAGCTAAATTAAGGACACATTTGTCTTGTACAAAACAACAACTGGGCTTCCAGACCAATTGCTTTCAGAGACCTTATCCCATTTGTGTTAGTTTGATGAACAAGAACAAGCTGCTGCTGGTATCTAGTGTCACTTCTAGTTCCACGTTGGGACAGAAAACAGAACAGTTAGTCTTTGGTGGAGGTTACCTGAAGTTAGAGCACCTGCGTAGAAGCTGCTACAGACTGCAGCACCATCAAGATAAATCCTAAATCAAAACCATATCTAAATATGTCAAACCGTCTCACTGCATCGTTGCCTGTAAACCACAGTGCAGTGAAATACCGGTCTTACTAACACATCACGGCTGCATGCTGACAGCTTTGTGCATGTTTTTTTAGTGGCGTGTTCAGTGTGGACACTGCATGAATTCCTGTTGCATGCCTCTGCGATGTGAAGCTGCCTCAGAAACATGAACTCGTTTTATTCCCTGTCAGATTTTCAACTGATTTTCCATCAGTTTCCCCTGTACGCGTGGCCAAACGTTTCCCAAACGCGCTTGCTCCCCTGTCTCTTTTAGTTTTCAACTATTTCCTGCCTCATTCACCTCTTTCCAGCTAAAGACCACCCCCTCCTCCCCCCTGCACATTTTCACTCCCCTCTCCTCTCCCTCATCTTTGCCCTCTCTCACTCTCCACTCAATTGCTGCAGTGATGTACCGGCTGCTTGGACTCCATTTCTTCTCCTTCTACTCCACATCTCCTCAGCGGGTGTCCAACACCAATGTCAGGGACTCTGTAGGAGCTTCTGTTGGGTGCGACAGGGCAGAGGACGGGCTGTAACCCAGGTGGGGAATCGCTGTGAAACCTGAATGTGAAGGTAGGACAGAAAGTGAGACTGTCCATACAAGGACAAACAAAACCAAAGACAACTGCATGTGTGTGTGTCTGAGGTGTTTGAAGTTGAAATGCTGTTAAAAATCACTGAGTGATTTAGAGAGAGTCTGCTCTGCATAACTGTTTAATTATTGTCATTGTCCAAATCTTTCTCTACTCGTTTTTTAAAAAAGACATCTGTTGTCATATTAATGCCATTTCTGATGCCACAAAGCAGTTTATAGATTCTGTCTTCCTACCGTCGCAGACCACAGATCAAGTTTTCACCTCACGAATGAAGACGGACCTCCTCTGCTTCACTCAAAATGAAAGAGAAATCTAACACTTTTATCTTGTTTCTGTTAGTTTACACAGAACCAAGATAAAAGGGTTAGATTTCTCTTTTCTTTCGAGTTTAGTTGCAGTAATTTTAGTTGAAGATATAAATGAAAAATTACAAATGACCCATTTACACAACATTTTACACCTTCTAGCTGATAGGAACAGCTCCTTTCTATGTCACATATTCTTTTATCTAAATCTAAATATTTTCCACTGACCTATTGAACATTGAACTGCAGAATTATTTTGCATTGCCTGGAAGCTGTCAGTGTCATCACTGAAATGCATCCTCCTTGCATTCGTGTGACACCCTTTGTCTCTCAGAGTTGTTGTCCCAGATGCATGATACGTGATGAATAATTAAGAGGACCCAGTGAAGTCGAAATATATAGTACAGTTAAGCTTTGTACGTTTTTTTTCTGAGCCCTAGCAGAGCGTCATCCTACAGCCTCCAACTGCATCTCAACCTCGTCCAAAATCTGTTTTTTTATGCTGCCTGTGCAACATGATCAAATGATTCTGTTCCTACATAACTGAGAGTGGATTTAATAAAACACCTGTGAAGTGAGAGCAGCTTCATTTTTACCGTTGCACGAGTCTGCAACACCCAGAGGGACTGAACGTGACGATTTGTCTGCACAGGGAACTAAACTGTGATGAAGAAGAACCACACACAGGATTCCATGTGCTCCCGTCCCATACTGATTGGTCAGTGTATTTACTAGTCTCTCGTGCCATCTTTACTGGCACACATTGTCCTTTATAACACTCATGCTCATTTTAGATCAGACATCGTTGCCTGTGCAGGAGTGCTGTAAATGTTTTCTGTGTAATTTTATGCAGTGTTGATAGTCAAATTCATTTATTTACATGGTGCACTGGAGCGTGTAGCAGCTGATAAGGCAACTTGCCAAATAAAATAAAAAGAAATGTACAATTTTAACAGATAGTACAAGTTCATACTTGCTCTTTAAGCATCTTTGTCAGAACACATATGTGACAGTATGAGCAGATCACAAGTGAATTAATATTGTCTTAGAGAACCGATGTAGAGCTGTGTGTTTAATCTGAGGCCAAATGCCGAAGGGATGAACGTACAAAATGGAAGCTGAAGCTGAAGCTGAAGCTGACATCCTCGCAGCACACAGGGTGATGTTACAGAAGCTGTGAAATACTAATACTAACGTATTATTATTAATTGAAGCACTGAGGAAACAGGAATCACATAATGCTGCAGAATTTCTGACACACAGGATGTGCCCTATAATTTATGCCCGGGATTTAAGACTAGGTGCCAGAAATTTTGGAAACAAGAAGAGAGATAAAAATGTCTTGTCAGGACACATCTTGATGTCACAGAAGCAAACACGTGAGCTCTGCAGATGAATTCAGTGATTCCACAAACCGACTGAAGTTACTGTTGATGCTGATCTAGAGTATAGTCTATAACCTCCTCCTCAAACCTCCACATCAGTCACTACAGTTATAGCGCCCATCTCCAACTGTAAGATAATCGAATTTAATCCTTGTTTTTCTGTCTGGCTTAATATGCTGAGGTGAATCTCAGAAGCCAAGCACCAAGTTATTTTATGATCACATTCCTACTACAGCTCGTAAATGTGCCAGTCATATAATTCATGTGCAGCGTTTTGGCACGCAGCAGGCCCTTACACTGGCAGTAATTAAATATGACCAACTGTCTCCCCACTCACATCGTGAGGCCCGTTTCATCGATGGAGTGATTGTGGCTCTGTGATGATGTTTATGTTGGCTGAGCATCTAAAAATGGTTTGTCACTGAAAGCCTGAGAGATAACGCAGTCCAAATATGGCTTCATGGATGAGTGAAGTGAATCGGGAGAGCAAGCAGAGGAGGGGCTGATGGAGAAAAACAGGATGAATGTCACCCGGGTGAAAGGTTAGAAGGGGAGACAAAATGATACTGACGCAGAGGAGGGCGGAGGGTGACAGGGTCAGCCCATCTGGCGTTGTTGACTCGAAGTTTAATTGAGGCCAGAGTCAGTGAAGAGAGTTTGGCAAAGCAAACATCATTTGCCTGACATCACTCTGGTGTGTTAGGCAGTAATACAGAGCAACCCATCATCTACAAATGATTATTTGATTAAATCTGATATTGTTGCATCAGTCTGTCCTCTGTCACTGAGGCTGTGGTTTGTTTTCCTTCCTGGCCACAGCTGTAGAAATTGAGTTAACAATAATAATAATAACTAGAAAGTTCCTGGGGAAACTTTGAAGGTGCCTGCCACCGCCGCTGAACCTTAGACCCATCTCCCCGACCAG
>JAUMHJ010000011.1:14185050-14196984 GCA_032361105.1 Microctenopoma lineatum | reverse complement strand
TTCTGGCCTGCTTATACAAGAGACTGTCTCCACTTTTATGAGCCTCCTCCTTGGCCTGACGGAGCTGTCTCAGTTCAACGTCTCAGTAGAGAGTCTTTGTTGGATCGGACATTTCAGTGAAGTTAAAACCCAGCCTGGAATGTGTCGGTGTAATTCCCGCACCTGACCTAAATATGGAAATAGTAATATTAATCAAGGTGGTAAAGATTAGAGATGGGAAAACAATATTCACTTGATGGATTTTCGGGGATTTTGGGTTAGCAACATGCAGGTGTGGCCTCAGAGTCTTTGTGATTTCAAAGTAAATTGTGTCTCAGTGAAAGCAAAAACATTAACACACACATTAAAATTACCAAACTCCACACAGTGACTGGGATCTGGGATCCTGAGGCAGTTGATCACTGTAATCCAGACTTGTCAGTTTCTGTGCAGTCACAGTATGCTGCAGTCTAACATACGGGAAACTCAGCTGTGGATCTTTCTCATTAAGGGATGATAATTATTCTCATTGTCAGTTAATGTGCTGATTGTTGGATGTATTTCCTTTTGTCCAAAACATAAAGAAATCTGATTTGAAAAGGCGAGCAGCAGATTCTCAGACTGCAGAGGCTGAAAGCAGAAGGTTTCGGTTATATCCATTTTAAGAGGAGTTGTGTCACTGTGACGACGTTGTCAGAACGCAGATTCAAACTTTTAAGACAAGAGTTTGACTCTTCCTTCAAACCAAGTGTTGCAGCTTCTTCCTCTAACACGTTTCCAACAGGGTAAACGTATCTGTAGATCGGTGTTCCACTAAAATACTATTTTGCCAATGATTAAAGAGAAGCCATTAAAATGTTAAGTGGTTCATTAAAGGATTGGCTGTAGCCAAAGCTGCAGTAAACAACTGAAAATGACAAAGGGGTCAACTGAATTTGGTACATGGAGAAAAGACAGAAAGACGCTGCCCCACTGCTATCGATTTGGCTCAGAGTCTCAGTTCAGTGTAACCAGATCAGACAAGGACAAACAAACAGACAGTGGGGTAGTTCATTCACACAGATGAACTTGGACTCAAGGTTCTGTAGAAAACACTGAGCAGGTACCGTATATCTTAACAGGTATTTTTGGTCAATGCACTTTCACCACATTGATTTAGGTGGAGCCACAATGTACAGAAACGGTATTTGATTTCTGTTAATTATTAACGTTGGCGCTGGGAAAAGTTCCCGTGATAATTTTAACGCAGTTTCTTGTTACATATTTTTCAAATAAACACGATGAACGGCTATGTATGAAATCTTTGTGTGTGTGCACAGTTCACTGACTCATGCAAGTGTAATGTTTGCTCCATTGGGTGTAGGCTTTATATTATCCTTATTAAACACTGGTGACGTTCTTGTTAAGATCGGATTCTCAGACTGTTCTCCCATCCGAACAGTTTCTGTCAGGATCCTAGAGCAGCGTGTCCAAACTGAACTCCGGTCTCTCCCGAACACAATGGCTTCCAGCATCAGCCCTCAGGGTTGTGGCCCTAACTTGGACTCGCTGTATTACAACCTGTGTGACCTGAGTTCCGCGTGGGGCATCGTGCTGGAGGCCTTCGCTGCAGCTGGCATCGTCTTCACCTTCGTGCTCTTCGTCTCGCTGCTGGCCAGCGTGCCCTTCCTGAAAGGCAAGAAACACAGGAGCTCCGTGGCTCTCCACGGCTTCTTCCTAATCTTCACAGCTGGTCTCTTCTGTCTCACCTTTGCCTTCATTGTGGGGAAGGATTTCTCCACCTGTGCCTCAAGGAGGTTCCTCTTTGGGGTTCTGTTCGGCGGCTGCTTCGCCTGCCTCCTGATGCAGTCTGTGAAGCTGAACATCTTCGCCAGGAGTAACGATGGTCCCCAGGCTTGGGTTTTGTGCCTTGGGGCTCTGGGGCTGTGGCTGGTGGAGGTTATCATTAACACAGAGTGGCTCATCATCACAGTGGTGCGGCACCCGCTGGGGCCCCTCAACACCACAGCTGGAACTAGTAGTGCCACGGCTAATCCTTGCAACATCGCCAACAAGGACTTTGTCATGGCTCCGATCTACGTGATGAGCCTGATTCTGGCAGTGGTGGTGTCGAGTCTGGTCATCATGGGGGGCAAAAACAAGCAGTGGAAGAGAGAAGGAGTCTGCATCCTACTGGCCAGCCTGCTCTCTGTGGGAATTTGGGTGGCGTGGATTGTTATGTACGTCTACGGTAATGGCGTGTATGGGGGACCCAGGTGGGATGACCCCACCTTGGCCATCACTTTGGTGGCTAACGCATGGGTGTTCCTCATAATCTACACCATCCCGGAGCTGTGCTGTTGGATCAGTGATGATGAAAGCCAGGAAACCTACAGAGAAGATCTGTATCCCACACGAGGAGTTGGCTACGAGACGATCCTGAAGGAACAGGGCTCCCAGAATATTTTCGTGGAAAACAAGGCCTTCTCCATGGACGAGCCGAACCACGGTAAGTAATGTACAGGTTCACACACACTGACATCATCGCTGCTCCAGGTGTGTTTTACAGAGACACTGGATTAAGCATGTAGACGTGTGTAGCTGTAGTTGGCTCAGTCCCATCCATCATGGTGGGACCAAGAGTAGGAAAGAAGGAACCAGTCCAGGCCTGTTATTTTTTTGGCTCAAGTCCGAATCAGTGGACCCATTTATGAACTTCAATTGTGGGCTGTTTTCCTCTTGGTGCAGTTTCCTTTCACACACGGCAAAATCCAAGGGAGCTAAAATACATCACTACAATTCCCTTGAGAGTTTTCTTGTCTGCTTATTGGCTGAATGGATCTGGGGCAGAACAAGTAAATTCAGGGGGTAGATCCTGTTCTGTACCAATAAATACTGTGAGTGAGAAATTGCCGTGTAACATGGAACTGCACAGTTGGACTTTTCTCATAGGGATTATTGCAACAGGCCAAGTACAACGTAGCCGTTTACAACACTGTTCCACACTTTGTGACAGAATGACGTGCAAGTAGCCTTTGAGATCAGATCATGCAGGTGCACAAATGTTTTCGCATATGATGATGTTTGAATACTGTTAGACCCATGTCAATAAATATAAATTCATCCACTGTCATGTAAAACCTTTAACACAAGGTCCTTACAAAAAAGGCTTTACTGATCAAACGGTTTAACCACGCCTTAGGCAAATACACTTCCTTTCTCACACCGTCACCTCTGTTTAACTGCAAAACTGGTGTATTCAGGCATTTACTCACAATGTGAAGCAAACTGACTGCATGAAGAACATATAGCTTTTTCATATTTGTACACATTGATTTCTACAGATTAGACGCCCCGTCTCTGTCATCACAAGAACAGAAGCTGCAAATTCCCTCCCAAATCGATTGGTCGACAGTAAACATGAGATTATGTTGTTCTGCAACACACCCACTGCTCCCTGTAATCTGATAATATGCTGGAGACAAAAGTTTAGTTTGCTTATGAGTACATTCGTTTTGCATGATACATTAGTCGTGCGGGGACATTTTGTCCTTTTTTTCCCCAGCGAAGGTTGTTTCAAACGTTCCTCATAAGGTTGTTTTACATCTGTGTGATGACGGCACAGAATTTGATCCGCCTGCTGTTTCAGTTGTGAGCTGACCAGGGTCTGACGTTGCAGTAAAAATGCACATAAAGGCTTTTACATTTACTGTTCAATCATTATCTAGTCAAATCTTTCTCTTTTCTTTTCATCTGCTGTTTTTTTTCCTGCCCTCTTTTTAATCACCTCACTTTCCTTCAACCAATCTGGAAGGAAGCAGCTCCCCTTCACACCGAGTTTACTCACGAGCATCAAACCTCTTTTTAAAAGCATAATGAAAGTTAAATGCTGTATGTATCCTAGGGAAATGTCCAGATCACAGGGATATGTGACTTAAGGGGGGATATGATGTGATATGAGACTTATGAACTCTCCCTGGTGCTTTCTGGACAGTTAACTTATTTGCTTGTACTGTGTGTCTAAAAAGTTAATAATAGCCATCAGCTCAGGGACAGAAAACAAAAAAACTGGACGCACTGCTTTCCCAGAGCTTCAGCAGTCAGATGGGATCTGCCTTCAGAATCACTCCTAGTATCTAGTATTATTTATCCTTATCGCACGTCAAACACTCCCTATCTTCCTCCCCCACCTTTCTGCTGATTCCCACCAGCTACATCACACTTAGTGTTTGCATTGTCTCCATGGCCGCGGAGGTGTGGCGGTGTGACAGAGTCAGCTCTCACGTCCATCTACTCTGGGTGTTTCTGCAAGGATGTGTCACTGAGAGCACAAACAAGACAGTTTTTATTAGCATTTTTTAAGTTGCTCATTAATAAATAAATTGAGTAGAATTGGACATTGGACAAAAATTAAAAATCTCTTTTTATTAAAGGTTTTCTTCTAAATGTTCCTCTAATGTTGATGTATGTTAAAGGTCATATTTTTAAGCTGGTCTTAATATTGAGTTCATAGGCTGTTCTACAGGTGTCTTATGGAGAGATTGTTGCAGGACAGCTGCCCCTCAGTGACTCTGGGCCAGAACTGTCCCTGCAGCATATGAGAAATTTAAGCAACTTCTGGTTTATAAAATGTTTGTCCACTTAGTACTTATAGAAATGTTTTTGACAAGAAGTACCAAATCTTTATATGTTTTTGGATAACAGTTGGTCTCTGTGGCAAACACGAACCAATGAAACCTGTCAGCTCCCTTGTTACTGTTACAGTAACATTGTGACAAATGAATGGTTTTATTTTTGATCCATTTTTTATTTTGTCCCTTTGTGCTGTCAGGGTCCAAACCTGTGTCTCCGTACAGCGGCTACACGGGTCAGCTGCGTAGCTCGGTCTACCAGCCTACTGAACTGGCTATTATCACCAAAGGAGTGGGGAACGTGAGTGGACACACACACACACATTGTTTGTTCACATGCATTTCCTGTTGAAGGCAAATCTTTGTGATGAAGAACCATTGAGATATGGACAGGTGAGTGCGAAGTTATAAAATGGTTTATGGGCAAAACTGTCATCATAACCAAATGAATTTTGGACAGCGCTTGTATATCTGAGGGTAAATTATACTTTTAGTGATCTGAATTTAGAATTTTCTGAGGTGCTCCAAATTTACCCTCCACTCCACAAATTCAATGCTTCAGTGTTTTCCTCATGAGCTAAGAAACGTGTAAGACAAATCAATAAATGTGTGCAGAACAGCTGCGTCAAATTACTTAACGTTGTAGAGAAATGGAAAAAGAGACTCTGACGTGACATGAATGCAGCATCAGTGCTCATACAGTCTCAATCATTCTGCTCCGATAAGATAAGGGTGGCTGAGCTAAAGCTTAGCTTCTGCGTGGAACAGAAGGTGCCACAGGACATCGCCCAGTCCAACAACAGAGAGTAAATCTTTCCACTGAGAGACAGAAAATCACTGCATCCTTTATGACCAACGCATTCACAGAATCTGAGGCTGTCCCGGATGCTACCGTGATCTATCATATAGTCCAAGTTGACATTAGCAGGTCTGTTCACTAAACTCCACCCAAACATGTTACCTGAGACGGTGCTAACAGGTTTGTCGTTCTCCTGAAAGAGAGACCTGCTGTCAGAAAAGAAGACAGACAATCTAACCGGTAACCAAAGACCAGCGCTGGTCCTTTACATCAGTGCTTTACACGTGTAACCTCAGCCACAGTGTCTTTATGTCTTTACATGCCGTGAAGTGGGTGGGGGGTGTCACAACCATCGCTGACCAGTGCACCATCACTAGCAGTTAACAGCTAACACCAACTCTAACATCCACCTCATTTGTTAAACCTGTTTAGGCTGGTCCTAGTTTCAGCTGCAGGTTTGTACAAATTCAGCACAACCAACATTTTTTTCTGTTCTTCTATTCTGAGACCGTCACTCCAAGGGAGCATAGTGTGTTAAATTAAAGGCCCAGTCCATCATAGAAAAAAAGTTCAAATCCACCATGAAAAGTCCTCCTGTCTCAGACCTTTCGCGACCAAACAGCAGGTTGCTTCAGGTCTGTTCCCTCCTTCATCTCTCGCCTGTTTTCATCACGGCCCATGTCCTGACTTCAGCAGAACACCATGGACCTCTACGACATTGCCATTCCCAGAGCATCCATCAACTCTGCAGCCACCACCGGGAGCAGCACCCCCTCAATGCATGCCGAGACTGGGAGTGCTGCACACACACAGACAAATGGGAACAGTGTAGGTCGAACCCCGGAGAACCGTCACACGGTTCCTTCTCCTTATCGCTCGCTCACACCTGCAGAATCTTTTCTATTCAACTCTGTGCATGACAACATCTCCTCTCCCGCTGTATCCATAGCAACTTCTTCTACAGGTTGACCATGAATCACTTCTTTTTCTGGATGTTTTTTCTTACCTTGTGGAGCTCGCTCTCCCTCAGGCCTCGTCATTTGCCTCATCTGGTACTAGTTGGTCATTTCCGCCTTTTTTTTACCTGAAAAACAAATAATTTAAAAAAGGTTTTGACTGAACTGAAATTTTCGGTGGTTTTCTGCACTAATCGTTACATTTCTGAGTCCTTCTCTTTGACAATTTAAGGTGGCTGTGAAAAGTTTGTATGTTTCTCATTCATGGACAGAAACTTTAGTCAGTTTGGATTCTCAGCAGTTACAATAATCCCAGTAGATTTCCACGGTAACATGCATAACCACAGATTTCAAGGAGTGAAGCTGACCACAAGCTGCCATCTTCCATGAATGAGCTGCAATCTTTTTAGAGTCACTTCACATGGTAGTTGATGTCATACAAAACATTTTTTTCCAGATTTCATCTGCAGTAAATTCTCATTATGTTGCTCTGTGATCTCTCTGCAGGCCAATGGTCTGCATAGGACGACCCAGTGGTGAACATACTGCACCTCTCGGCATTCCCTCAAAATCCCTTCACGTCTTTTCATTTGCACCTGCTGACACAGCTGTTGTTCATGGTTCTCTAAGCTGGTTCTAAGAGGAACCGCCGGCCCTGACATGTGGATGCGATCCAGAATGGAAAACAGTTAAACCTTCTATTGACTGATTTTGCATGTGCTGCTGCGTATGAGGCGCTGGCTTTGTTGAACAACAAAAAGGTTTTTTGCAGCGTTGCCGTTCACAGAGCGTGAACTGGAACGTCTGCTGGACCCGGTCATGCAGGGGGGGAGTGATGCTGCTAATGGTGCATCACAAAATGATAGAAAAGATGCATGACAGCAACAATATGGGCAGCTGCCCACAAACTGAACATTGCTTTGGCATGAAGGCAACACAGGCTGGAAAAAAACAACTACAGAAAAATATTTAATTTGCTTGCATAAATGTTTGATTATAGGAGTAGGGTGATATATAAATATATATATTTCTGAATTGTGAATAATGTTAATAACCACGAGAACATGCAGAAAGTTATATTACTGATGTTGAAATAGTGTAAATATGTTAATGTGTCAATGATTTTACACTTCATGGAGCTGTTGTATGAATATATTTAATATTATTAATAGTGCTTCTGTATGCTAGATAATCCTTTCTACCAATCAATCATAAGATAAGTGTAGAAAGCTGAGGTCCCATTAGTGATTCATTTTCACTAGCTGATGATGTGCTTTGTAACAAATGTCTGAAGTAATAAAAAACAGATGGTGTTAGATTTTTTTTTTTTGGCCTGTATTTTGTTTCACCTGACACCACCATGTGTGCAGTTCGTCATTTTAATGAACACATAACATGTCATAACACGAATGAATGTTGTGATACTTCAGTTGAACGATTGTGAAGACCGTAGAACAAGTTCCCCCTTAAAATTTAAAACGTAAATATGATTTGCATTTACAAAATGTGCAGAAAGTGACTGTGCCAGTAAAAATGCGTGTGTGTACTATTTACCACACCGCTAATACAAGTCTGCTTTGAATAAACGTTTGCATAATCTAGTCGGCCCGTGAATGCCGGACTCTTGCAGGACCGGTTGCTGTTTAGCCATAGGTCCAGTGTTACATGGGAGAAATGACAGGATATCATTGATTGGTCGAGGTCATCACAGGAGATGGTTTCAGTTATCTGCTTCCCACAAGCCCGAATCGTAATATTCATTGTCTCTTCCAGAGGAGCAGGCTATAATTAAATCACAATACTCCACAGTACACAGTACTCTCCTGAAGTCTGACACTCAATCATAGCATAAACCCAAGTATCAAATGTACCACTACTCTATTTAATACCCCGTTTCTTAGATATTTATTTTCCAGATGCACAGAGTAGAAACAGACTTGGTACTAAGCAAGGAGTATAATATTATGTAAATATTAGAAGTAAGAGTTTCAGGAAATGAGGAAACAGGTGCTGCTGAGAACTAGCAGGACCTGCATCACAATATATATATATATATATATACTGTAAATGGTTGTTGTGTAATGTGACATTGATCCCTGGGACAGGACAAACCTCTCCCCCGTGTCTTTGCTGCAGAGACTCTGGGTGGGTCCTGACGTGATAAAACAGGTTGGGCTGTGATTTATGACCTGAGTGTTATGGCCTGATAACCTCCGTGTCTCCTCAGGATGTGAGTCAGAGCTGCATCCCAGCTCCGTTTCAGGCTCAGGGGCTAAATTAATAAATTAGACACCTGTCTTTAGACTTTGGTGACTCAGAAACATTCTTTATTTTATTGAAGATCGTAATGGAGCCAGAAACACACATTAACATACAGAGCATAAATCATTAAAAGTAAAAGAATCAACTATTTAAACTATTTACTGAATACACCTGTGATGTGTGGAAACACACTCGTTGTAAAAAGTCTGACAGCGAAAACCAGACCGGAGCCTGTTGTCTGATGTTACAGCCGGCTGAAGGTAGCACAGCGTCCTGGAACATCAGCTTCAGGAGCGTGAGAGACGTCACGCTGTCAGCTAATTGGTGCTAGAAGCCTACATCCTGCTGATAGCGTAGGTATCTGAGGCGCAGAGCGCTTTGTCCGAACGGCAGTGAACAACCAAAACGAAGTGGCACAGAGGACATGATGAACAGAGGTCAAGTACACAGGGGGAGAGCAGGTGACATTTTCCAGACGCAATAACACTTCAAACATCCTCCTCACTGTTTATTTCAGTGGGCGTTCAGTTTGCCAGGGATGAATCCATAGAACATACACGTCAGTGGATTGTTGTTAAAGCTTGACTAGAAACGTAAGCGTAAGACTTTGAGCTTCAACCTTTGACGATCTAAACTGAACCTAAATCAGTTCATTCGTGCCAAATGTAAAGAAGTTTCCTCAAGGCGTTCCTATGATAATGAGGGTTGAAATTCATGGGTGTATGTAGTGGAGTAAATGTATAAATATTAAACTAAATCAAAGATGCAGTAAAACATGCTTTACACAGGGAGAAATCAGCAGCATCCGTTTGTTTCTGGCATCTTATTTTGCTTCATTTTAGCTCCGTTTTTGTTCTCCACCATCTGCTGAAGGCATCTGCTGCTGAATGCTCATCTATTTGCACAGCCTGGTCTCTAACTGTGACTGCAGGTGGTGTAGGTTGTATTTCCAATTAAAAAAAACAAAACCATAATGATAATTCTACAGATAAAAGCAGCTTTAAAATAGACTAAATATTTCAAAAATAAATAGTTATTTTACTTTGCCTCTTGTTTACTCCAGTTAGGCAGTGACTGATAAACCCAACCCAGCATAGCTGGCAGCCAAACCAGAGTCGGAAGCGCCTCAGTCCAAGCCAAAGCGCCTTTGTCTCTCCAAAATAACACTCACACTTCCAGTGAGGCAGCAACACCGCCCTACAAACCCTGCAGGCCTCAGCACACTGCAGCCAGTTCACATCAGGAGCTGAGACACAGTCACAAGTGTCAAATGTTCTTTTTTACATTTATGTAAAAACTATTTTATGATTCCAGAGAGTAAACACATTCTGCTGCAGTGTGCCACAGGCTGGGCGGGTGACAGCGTTTGTTGACTTACGTGTTAATGCCAAGGACCACTGACGGGTCGGAGCGCAGCCAGAAACACACCGCGCATTCAGCTCCCTTTAGTTGCAGCTGCTCAACCATTACTGACCTTCATGTGACCTTGCCAACAAGCTAAATAATTATTTACCAGCAGTTTGACTATTATATGTTTAAGGTAAACACAGAGTTAGTTGAGCCTGATATTTATAATACATTTCCATGTTAAATTAGGATTTCACGCTGATAAGAGTTCAGTTAAAGGGACCAAACACATTTCTACACGTTACCTGTTAGGTTAAAGTCAGTGTGTAGACCGGTCCATACGCAGCTCAATCAGGTTTTCTTTATATATGTAAAACACATCTTTTATGTTCAGTTTATAATCTATCACCATCTTTGTTGGTCTCAATCTATGTGTTTACAGTTTTGTCCAAGAACGAAAATAAATCAAACAAATCTAAGAAAAAGTTCAAAGTTCTATTTCTGTTTGAGTCCAGTCTCTACACAAATATGCTTCTGTCACTTGTGACAAGTTTCTGTTGGAGGTGTCATTAACTAATTGCTATGGAGCACTGGCCCTGCTGCTGTTCACTGCAGGTACATGAACAGATGAGTCTTTGTTTGCTCCAGACAAAGCTGGTGCTGTGAGTCATGCAGAAAGACCTTGAGGAAGGACACATGAGCACTAAACACAGGCTGAGCTCGTCCTCGCAGACACACAATTGAAAGGCTTGCTATCGTCTGTGCAGTGAGACACAAAAATTCACTGTAGCTTCCACTTTTTCTGGGTTTGTAAAACATGAGGGAAAGTGACCAGACTGTTGACACAGCTGCAGCTGGAGAACACTGCACCCGAGCTGCATTACACGAGCTCAGATAACCCATGTGCTTAACGTTAAGTCACAACATATTCTGTGCCTCTCCAAATATGTATGACTACAGATGTGTGTATTAGCCAGTGCTACAGTTTGTTACAATGTTCCACTCTTAGAAAACCTTCCTCAGATACTGGGAAAGCAGAGTGTTGAATGCACCAGGACATTTATGCATGTAGAGTTCCCCAAAGATTATAACTGAATGAATGAATGCAATACTACTTAAAAGCTACTTTAAAGACCCGTGTTATTATTATAAAATGTTGACAAGTGCAGCTTGTATTTCTCAGTAACAGAGCTTTTAATGTTTAACCCAAATGGCCCTTCAGTAAATGCTTGTTGGAGGTGAAGCCGAGCTTCAGGATCCCCTAGGGCAGAAGGCGCTGAGAGAAACCTAATCCGGCAGTGGGACTGTAGGGGGAAGCTGGTGGCACTCATTGAGAGCTTGGACTCATCGGCCTCCTCAGTCCCGACATACCTGACATAGTTACGAGATTCTCTGAGCCAAACTAGTCGAGCTGATACCAAACACTGCTGCATCTCAGCCGTGACCTATTTTTAATCACATGGTCAGAGACGGTAGCTGCAATGCTCCGACACAACAATGTTCAGGATGATACCGCAAACAGGGCAACAAGCCAACAATTCATACTCAGCTAGTAGATTGTGAAGTGTTATTGTAAAAGAGGGGGGACGATGACCGAGCGTCTCTTGATCCTGGTCAATCCCTCCCACCCACTTCACAGTGTCCTGGCTGCACAGAGGAGCATGTCCAGCCACTACAACCTCACTACATCATACACTGGACTGATTTAACTGGAAATGACCTAGTTATTAAACTTTTAAAAACTTAAAAATTATAATGTATTTGTATTTGTGTTAGTTGGATCTTTTTTGGTTATTCTTCTTTTCTATTGGTTTCAACAGAGAGTAACATGCCAAAATTTTCCTCTGGGATAAATAAAGTTTTTTGAATTTTGAATTTTAAATCTTAACTAGACTTAGCAATTTCAGAAGAAATCGCGTGGGGGAGCATGATTGCAAGTTTTTTCAAGTTGACAACGACAAAAAGTTGACAACGACAAAAA
>JAUMHJ010000011.1:14169064-14181382 GCA_032361105.1 Microctenopoma lineatum | reverse complement strand
AATTGTTTAAAAATTTTTACTTAAAAGTTCAAAGTAAGACACATTATTTATTGCTCAGTTGAAGTCTATTTTTACTGATCATTTGCTATGTTATATTTAAGAGTCTGTTAAAAGAATGATGCTAAAAACTGCTTTGAGACTTGTTGTTGTATTTGTTTTTCTTTTGCAGAAGGCAAAGCCACGGGGGCGCTAGATACACATAAAACTATCTTTCAACCACAGTTTGATTACAGGTACATGAGCTCCTGACTGAAAGGGACATAGGAGGTAATTAAGTTGGTACGTTTTGTGTCCAATTTATTTCAGAAGAAGAACAAACACAAAACAGCAGAAACAAAGCAACAACCAATATCTGCATCAATCACACTAATTAATAATTATTTAAATGGTATTGAACAGCACTTAGTACTAATACATATATACATACATATACTAAAAATAAAGTTTAGAGGCAGCAGCTGATCAGGACAGTGTGTGAGTACCTGATTTTACTTCCGTGTGTTTACCTGAGTGAAAACCTGTGTGTGTGAGCGTGCACTATTTCATTATTTTCCTCTTTGTTACTTTTTTGGCCTTGTATGTCTGTTGGGCATCGTTTTACTTCCTTTAGCTAAGTCTCACTATATCAACACTCACTTTATACATAGACTCCTGCTCAGCAGCACTGACCTCACAGACATTATTTGAAGCCATGTGTCTAGTTGTCAGTAGTTTTTGTAAGTTGACTCATGTCATACATGAGGCCCGTGCTCAGGCTGATTTAGTAATCAGCCACGATTTTACACCTTCATTTTCTTGTTTTGGAGGTGACAGTGACTCTGATCTCCCCGACTGAGTCAGCAGTTGCCTGCTGTCAGTGATGCTCTGTAAGTCCTGATTACAGCGAAGCCAGGGGGCAGCTCCAGGCTGCCAGCCACGAGGCATGCATGAGGTATTCTTCGATCTGATTTTAGCTGATTATAGAACAGATTATAGCTGATGCTACTGTATCAATTTGTGTTGTCTAAAAATGGAGCTGCGTCTGATCACAAAGGTCAGTTAAGGTCTGTGGACGTACATTTTCATCCCCCTTTGTGACATGTATTTCTAAGTAATAAAAGCACTAAAAAGAGTGTGCCCACATTTGAATCCTCTGTCTGTCTCTAGTGTTGTACGAGGAGCAGGACACGTACACCCTCATTCCCCCGTGCTGAGAGCTTTGGGGTCATCAGGAGTGACTGGGTGTGGTGACATAGACAGAGCCCCTCCCACTGCACATGGCCTAAAAAAAAGACAGAAAGTAACTGGGGCAAATGCATTTCCTAGCTGCATTTCTTCTGCTGAGCCAATTTCATCAGAATCTATTCATCAAACAAGCTCTGTGTTAGTTTCATAATTCTAGCTGATGTCATGAATGTTGTCTTTAAAAGTCAGGTTTTGGGTGGAGTTGCCTTTTAATGGATGCATTAACAGAGACTAGTGCAGGATTTTGCCTGCAGCAGGGGGATGAGATGATTGTGTAACTAAGTTGGAGTGGGCTTCTGGGACTTTCAGGAAGTTTCAGGCTGCATCTATAATCTGCATCAACACATTCTGATCCCTGTAATATCTCTATTTGTCCTGTGGTCTGAATTTATGAACTTGATCAGCAGTGCACATTGTACAGTACAGGTCGATATCACAAACAAGATGAGATCAAACTGGACAGTTTTCATCATGTAACCTCTGTAACCTGCCCTGTGGTATGGCAGTGCAGTCACATACAGGCACAGAGACAAATGGATAAAGTGTACACCACTGATTACTACACTCACTGTATGTTACTGTACTTTCTTTGTTGTTACTTCACGTATGCACAGTGGCAGAATAAGTACTCAGTCCATTTACTTCAGTATCAATACTACAGTGCTAAAATTCTACAAATGTGCCACTGAAGATTTTACCTGTGTAAAATTAAATCAACAATAGCGCAGAAAGAACCAAAATAAAAGTTCTTAACATCGCGATCAGCATGATAAAGAAATTAACTTCTGGATGCTTTCACAAATTCACTCTCTTCAACCCAAACCTAGAACATGTAAACTCTCGGAGGAGGTGCGTTCATAATCTTCTGCAGCTTATAAGAAGGGCCCTAAGCCCCCAAGTGGCCCTCACAGCAAGCCTAGCATAGAACTCCACTCATCTGCTAGACAGGCCGCTCGTCTGGCTTTCTGTGAGTAGACGCCGCCGCCACATACCCACCACACAGAACAACACAATTAATGAGAAATATTAATGCCGGGAAGTCAGTGGATATTATTAGTGAGGATTTGAACATTTTTGAAATTACCACAACAGATGCTGTCATTTTGGCCACAACAAAACAAAGGAAAGGATTTCTAAAAAGATAAAGAGGTTTGTTGGAAGCAACGAAATTCTATCAGAGCTGTCTTTTATAGAAACAGAATTGTTTTATAATCACAAGATGTAGTTTCTTGTTTGCCCTGTTCACCTTTCATTTTATTCACTGATGCGCCATTGAGATTCACAGCATCGGTTGCTGTAGGTGTTTTTTCTGGGATGTGGTCAGGTATCATTTTAAATATGTTTTTTACTGGTAAAAACTACTGTTAAGTGTGAAAAGAACACATGTTTAAATTCAGATTGGTTTTGCTTCTTTAAAAAGAGGCCAACATTCTACAGTAATGACAAGAAGAAGAAGAAATGGGTGATATCTAACCTTATCCATTATTTTTATCAAGAAGGCAACATACATTCATTCAACAGCTAATTTTTATTTTAAGAGTGAAGGAACGGTTTCATTACGTCTTCAAACAGGTAAAATGTGTTCTCACTAAACGTAACATTTATATTTTAATTAAATACATGATGTTTCCTAGGTCGTCAGCAGTGTCATCGTCACAGGACACAGTGATCAGATTGCTCATTTAGACCCTCAGAGCGTGTTCAGCATATCCACTCTGCTGTCCTTGCTCTAATGGGATTACCTGTGTGAAACAGAGAGGGAGGAGTACTTATTAACTTGAGCTAGGGATCATGGGAAATTGGGTCATCGATACAGAACAGGCTGCGAGGTAGTCCATCTGAGACAATCAATCGTTGGGAAATATGAGTGTAAATCCAGCCTGGTGCTTGTAGATGAGTAGGATTAAGGATTAAGGCCTGTAGTGTCAGACAGAGGTGACAGACGCTGCTCGTCGGCCCTTTTACTTATTACATTTAATAACTGCTTCATCGTGGCTTTCTTTCCTTTTCCCTTCATGTAAAGATATTATCACCACCGCCACACTTCAGAGAGCTGTCTCTTCAGCATTGTAACTGCTCACAATGAATCTGGAGCCACCCAAAGCTGAGATAAAGTCAGCCACCCGTGTCAGTGGCGGCCCCGCCACCCCACGCAAAGGCCCACCCAAATTCAAACAGAGGCAGACCCGCCAGTTCAAGAGCAAGCCTCCGAAGAAGGGAGTGCAGGGGTGAGCTGTAAATGATTCAGTTTATCTCAAGAGCATTAGAAACAATCACCAGTAACGACGTTGATCATTTTTTCTTTGCAGCTTTGGTGACGATATCCCTGGAATGGAGGGCTTAGGCACAGGTGAGTTCATTTGAGGTTTTAACTACATTTCATATCACTTTCTATCCTCTGCCGCCGGCTGGACAACATCACGGGTCTGTTTCTTTTGCAGACATCACTGTCATTTGCCCCTGGGAGGCCTTCAATCACCTTGAGCTGCATGAGCTGGCCCAGTACGGCATCATCTGAGCCTTCCCGCATCCCTCTGCAATCCCCCGAGGATTACAGGCCATGCACTTCAAACCATCTGCCTCCAGCACCCTGTCCTAGCTTTACCTGGATTCCTTCCAAACAACTACCACAATGAACTGTAACAAACAAAAAAATGGAAAACAAATGTTCCCCAAAAAACGTTTCTGCCCTCTTTTATTGGATTTTTCTTCTGGTTCTGCAGTTCACACATGACATCTGCTCTTTAGGATCTGTTCATTTGATTCATATTACTTCACTAGATTTGCACTTCACTTTTTAAGAACAGCTTCTTCCCTTATTATGCTCCTTCTTCTCCTTTCCTCTGCTTTTCTTTTTTATTCTTCTCACAGACAGAACACGAAACTCATGCAAGCAAGGCAGCCTCAACTTGAGTTTAAGTGGCAAACCCATGAAGTGAGTTGGTTCCCAGTGCATGTGCTCCAGGGGCCCTCTCCGCTCTGTTTTAATCAACCAGGACACATGAATCACACATTATTTCAGTTTTTATTAGATGTTCTACACTGAAAACATGTGAATTAAAAAACATGAACTATATGAATCTTAAACTTTGTTTTTAAGACAATTTTGAGAAACCAAATTTGATCATTTGCTCACACTGACGACACATTGTAGCCAAAGAGGTTCAGTATCTTTCACTACTGTGTTTGCTTGTGTTAACAGTATATATCCCTTCTTATTTGCATATCTCTCTTGTACATTATTCAGTTGATTTGTGTTGTTACATTCCCACTGTTGTGTCCTGTGTGTTGATATGTGTTTTTAAGATCAATATTTTAGCACTCGTTTGTTGTTTTTTTCTAGATTAAGACATTTTATATTTTCCTCATCGTTTATCCACCAGCGTTACATTGTCTCCTCTCTTCATCATCATCATTCTGTTGTCCTCTTCATCATTATTTATCCTTGATTGTGAATTTACCTTTGAATATTTCATGTAATTTCTGTACTCCTGACGTCACATAACATGATGTGAATCTGGTGATGGAAGAGTTGGTAGATCTTTCCAGTGACTAAACTGGATGCCAGAGAGATAAGTACGCACCATGTTTTAGTACACGACAAGAGCTGATGAGAGGTGTTATGGTGCTTTGTCCTCTCTACACTGAGAAAAAAAATAAAGCATAAAAAAATTAAAATAATAAATATGCTGATTTATTTTATGTAATCAAAAGTGTTTATCATGGCAATGTCTGCACATACAACAGAGGAAAGTTTTCATTTTTATTTTTAACAACAAAAACCTTCTTCATTAGTTCCTTTCTATCCTTAAAAACAGATTTGTATTTCTATTTTATACAACTTTATACTTTTACTCCACCACATTAATCTGGAAGCCGTAGTTATGACAAATGATTATGATGTGTTATTAAACATTTAGTTTGCAAGGATATCAAAATGTATTCCAGCTGTTCCTGCTGCAACATTAAGTTGATGACATTATGGTGAAGTAAATATAACCAGTAGCACACTCGGAAATGAGTCATTCTATATTACAAGTACTTTTACCTACAATACTTCAAGTATATTTTGTGTAATACAATGAAGCAAGTCTTTTAATATGTGATTGGTGTTGCTGTTTTTACTTAAGTAAACCCACTGGTAACATCTTACGCAGGGTTTTGTTTTTTTTAGTACATATTAAGAAAAAACAGTTCAAATGAGGACCAAAACCTTCTTACAAAAGTAAAATGTAAAATTGTTGATTCACTAAATCAATTTTATGAAATAAAAATAAATACAAATCCCAATATATATATATATATATATATATTATTATATTTCAATTTCTTTCTTTACTTTTTCTTTTACTGCGGAAATTCCACACATCTAAAGCTCTATGATTAATCTCCAAGGAGGAACGTCTGTTTTCTGCTAAAGAGCTTGTTTCGACCGTGGTCGCTTCGGTGTAGGACCGGTGGTAAACGGTCGGTCGCTAATGTCTGCAACACCCGGTGTTTGAGTTGTGGGATGGAGTTTCGTTGACATACACACAGAAACGCTGAGTGCATTTTGTATTTAGTTTGTATTTCTGCTACCACGGCGCTATCTATCGGGAGCACTCACCGGAGCAATATGGCTGATAATATTGTAAGTACAACGGCAATTTGTACTAGCGACAGTAAGAGGGGTCGACTCGGCTAACGTTAGCCAGCCTTTTAGCCGAAGTCCGGAGTGATGAGGCAGCAGTATTAGCATAGTAGCTAACCTTAGCTAGCTAACATTAGCAAATAGTAACTGGGCCCTATGTAGCTAACTAGCCAATCTTAGCTCTTTGGCTAGCTGACGGCATCTGAATAAAAAGAGCATTGTTGGCTAGCGGGAAATTTATACAACCATCAAAAAATCAGGACAGAATGTCCTGGCTTTTTTACCATGTTTAACTCCTTAACCCAAACATTAGCTAATCTATGCTAACAGAAGCCAACATGTTGTTAGTTCAGTACAAGTGAATTTGTTCACTGTAAATGAGCTTCCACACTGACTGAAATAATACCGAACGTCTGGTTTAGACTGAATATCTTCAAATCATGATACTAAAGTAATTTGTTAGAAAGCAGATAATATTTAGCTAACGTCAACATTACTTTTTTGCACTGTCATCGTTGTCATAATGTCCTGAAATTGACACCACTGTTAAAGGGGTGGGGGGTGGGGTGTCCCCGTTTTGACTGATGGACATTTAAAGCAGCAAATGTGGTTTGTTTCTTTCTCATCATTTAGATCATCAGGGTACAGTCCCCAGATGGAATGAAGAAAATCCTTTCCACTAAAAGAGAGACCGCTTCTGCCTTTTTGAAGAAGGTATCTAAAAACATCTGCACACCTGCAACATGCAATGGAAGTGTGGGGTGGCAGTTGCACTGTTTTTTGCAGACTACAAAAATGCTGAAAATATATTGAACAAGTAATATTACAGGTTACATGCACAAGATGTGTCTTACTTCATGTAGTATATGCATGTATACAGAATATTAGATTTATTTTTGACTTCTAAGTGTTGTCTGACATCTGTTTTCAAAGAGTGCATTCACATTTCTACTGATTGTTCCACCAATCTTTCTTCAACTTCAAATATAAGCACAGTTCAGCAGTTCATTCTGTTCTTGTTTTGGGTGCATTTTTGCAGAACATCTGTGGTGGTTGTGGTGTACCACATGTAAACCATAACCACAACGTTAATGTGTTTTATCTCTACAGCACTGCAGATGCTGATTTATATATTGTTGTCCCAAAGAGCACTTTTGAACACACTTGGGTTGGACATTGGTTTACACTTACCTGGCCTATACCCTGGACATACTTGGGTTTTGTTCAGTATTGTTTATGTATGAAGCCGACAGGAAAGTATCAAAGCAGGTCAGCTCTGCAGTGCTACTGTGTACATGTGACTTGCATGAGAAATTTGGGGGTGTAGTGATGCAATGCTTTGCACACTTATCACACCAGCTACGTGTTAGTTGTTACTCCACAGCTTTCCACAAAGAGCAAATAAATTCCTGTATTTAATATAGTTTTGGTATTTACATTCATAAGTAGTCCTATGCTAGTAGTTTTATTCTGACCTTTTACATAATTACACATACATTGCTTCAATTGCTTTTGAATTGTGGGATTAAAAAAATATAGTATATTCCAGCAGACTGGTCACAGCAGAAAATTGCAGCAGCACCTCATTAAAAATGTATCTGTTAAGGCAGGATGGTGTAGACTGCTGATCAATGGAAGGAGTAGTTTTCATTCCATGCTCACATGCAGCCAGCGATGGGTAGAACAGAAACCCCAGGTCTGAGGGAGACGGGAGAGACAGTCTGAGCTCTGCTGGTTTGATTTCTGCAGCTGTATGACAGGATGATCCAGTTTCACCCAGCATACATTGGAAACAGCTTATCCAATTATGAAAATGTGATTACAGAACCATCAGACTTCATACTGCTTTACAGACACTAGCCTTTAAAGATTGTTAAAAAAGATACACAGTGCTTCCTGGGATTCAGGATACTGTTACACAATTCTAACAAGTAATCATATGATGGTCTGTTTAATGCTGATAGGAGCAACTCAGCTATCATGTATCATGCATTTTTTTAAGTGTCTTAATGTCAAGGCAGTTGTCCTGTTCTCAAATGTGTACTGCAAATCTTTAGCATCATGCCGTGTCTGCCTTATATGTGATGATCAAAATGCCATTGTACACTCTGGTGCTGTTAATAGCTCGGTTTGCTCTCTGTGCAGCAGCCTTCTAGAAGCTTCTCTTGTGCCAAAAGGCTCTATGCTAATCTGCTTTTATCAGGTGATTGGCATTGCTTGAATAGAGGGCAACCTTTACATACACGCTTTTTTTACTGGCATATATTTATCTGCATTGTCCAAGTCTGGGTTCCAAGAAGAGCAAACTTTTAGAGACATGCCACACAGTTACACACAGACTCATTTTAGATATTATGTACTTCAATCTTGTAAACATTAAATGCATTTCACAGTGAAGACCATTTGTAATTTCTAGGCTGTATGACACTAATGTTTGGTCTATCCTCATAAACACGCTGTATCCACTTCTTCCTCAGGTGGCCAAAGAGTTTGGGTTCAATTCCAATGGGTTCTCTGTTTACCAGAACCGAAATAAGACAGGGGAGATCCTTTCCCAGAACAAAACCCTCAGTCTGCTTAAGATCAAGTAAGTAACACAAATGTCTTTTGAGCACGGCTTTCATCAGTCAGATCAATAACTTTAAAAAGGCAAGTTTTGTGTTTTAGAAATTTATTTTCCTGAGTAATATATCAGTTAATATTATTTGTATTTCAAACCTTTGGCGAGATACTTTAGCTGCTTGTATTTACTTAAAAACCCACCCAACACTAGGTCTCTAAAACTGTTTTCTCACATGTTCAGATAAATAATATCTCACTAATCACAGAGGGATTTCTATGGATTTCTCAGTGATTCTCATTCAAACCATGTTGCTGTTGTTTGTTGTTGTGGGTTGATGTGTGTTTGTTTCTTCCCACTTACATTGTTTTTGGATCGTTTCTTTACCAACCAGACTGCAGCTTTAATCTTCTTGTTTCTCTTTATTTTTTTGTAGGCATGGGGACATGCTGTTTCTGTTCCCTTCAGGATCCTCCACCTCCTCTGGGGAGGTAATGGACACAGCCACCCCACACACATCTTCATCACTACCCTCTGTCTCATCATCTTCTGCATCTTCATCTTCCCTCATCCCTCGGTCCTTCTCAGCACCGCAGGTGCCGGAGGATGAGATAGATCAATATTTGACTAAGCAGGATGGCAAAATCTACAGGAACAGAGATCCACAGCTGTAAGAAAGATGCGCCCATTGTACAAACAGTGATCTGTTGTAAAATGTCTGTTTACTGATAATCTTCTTCTCTTACAGATGTCGTCATGGTGCTCTTGGTAAATGTGTGCACTGTGTACCATTAGAGGTAATTAAATATATTCTTTTTGTTTTTTTTCTCCGCTAGCTAATGTTAGCACCAACACTGAGTCACTTTATTTTCATATTTTTTACTCATTGAGACTCTGGCATATTTTTCTCCCTCCAGCCTTTTGACGAAGACTATCTTAATCACCTCGATCCACCAGTGAAGCACATGTCATTCCACGCGTACATTCGCAAGCTGACTGGTGGAGCTGATAAGTGAGAAGTTGTTTTTAATTTCTGCAGCAGAGACACGTGATGCGTTTGTCAGATTCTCATGCTGTTTTCCACCATCTACAGAGGGAAGTTTGCTGCTCTGGAGAACATCAGCTGCAAGATTAAGTCAGGCTGTGAGGGTCACCCTCCCTGGCCAGAGGGGATCTGCACTAAGTGTCAGCCCAGTGCCATCACACTGAACAGACAGGTGCGTGTGTGTCATCCTTAAGCTTTCAGTGAGACAAGAAAGTAAGCTTATAAGTACCCGCTGTGCCAGTAAAGTTGATTACAACACAGGTTTTACAACAGACTCAACATTATTCAATTATTATTTTGTATATTGTCCAACATTAGAACAAGGAAACGTTAAGCGGCCTGTGGCCACTTGTAAGTGTGGGATCCCGAGTGGAATGTTCTTTAATTTATTCTAGGGAGTGACATGTGAATGTAATTTTTCTCAGTCTTATCAAATGGTTCTTTTACGGAACCTCTTGATGCTTTTTTAGGACGTAGACAATGTGAAGGGTGGATTTGCATAAGTGCAACTTTCTGCTTTTTTGTTATAAAAAGGTTGGATCTGCACTAGGAGACAGGACACTTGATCAAAAAATAACATCCATGCAACTCAATTCAGGTTATTTATAGAGCACCAAAGCACAAAGTCATTTCAAGGCGCTTTGCATTGTAAGTTTAACACCTAACAGAATTATATGGAAAACATACGCAACAGAAGTAGAAATTGTGGAAAACTGAATAGAACCCTGCAAACCGCTAAATTTATATGCAGAGAGATATGCTTGAAAAACAATGTAGTTCTAGTGTTTTAGAACTTTACCAAATTCTTATAATAATTATTTCAGGTTTACTAGTAAAGACAACCTTTCAGCAGCAGTGTATTGAAATAGGGTAGAAGATGTCTGTAGTAGGAAAAGTGCTGCCCTGACATGACCTCACATGTTACCTGGAAGACCTGTGGATTGTTTTTGTCCTATTACATGTTCTGTTCTTGCAGAAATACAGACATGTGGACAACATCATGTTTGAGAACCACACCATCGCTGACCGCTTCCTGGACTTCTGGAGGAAGACGGGCAGTCAGAGGATGGGATACTTGTATGGAAAGTACACTGAGCACAAAGACATTCCTCTGGGCATCAGAGCTGAGGTGGCTGCCATCTACGAGCCCCCGCAGGTAGAGCAGTCCCACTAAAGACATTCTCTATCACCATCTCTCATTTAAGTCAAATATGTCCCCTAATGATCATTGTTGTTTCTCAATTTGGGAATATTTTTGCACATTCATGATTGTGATTTATTGTAATTACGTTCAACATTCTGCTGTGTTACAGAATGCAACTCAGAACAGCCTGGAACTGTTAGAGGATCCTAAAGCTGCAGCAGTGGATGAAATTGCTGCCAAACTGGGCCTGTGCAAGGTTAGGCCTCTTTTCTTTTTGGTTCTTAGAGATCATGACTCTCAAATCAGTATCCTATATTTCTGTGTCTGCTTTTAAATCTGAACGAGAAATGCCTGGCAGTTGGGACTGCCAGGCACTGTGCTGTTTGGGGATGTGTTTTATTTATACGTGATGCACAGATTACAGCACAATTTAGTCAAAGGAAGATCCAATGTGCTGTGCACTATAAAACAAAAACATGTATACATAAAATCAAACACTAAACTACTGAAATCATAGGAAAACAGGAAGGTTCAAAAACTGCCGGTTGCTTCACCAGTTTTTGTTTGAAGACAGTCCACATTAGAAAGCAGAAACCAGAAGATGTAAGCCTTCAATGAATGACGACAATGAATGGCTGCTGTCAGTGATTTGTCGTTTGTGGCATGAATAGAACATGAGGCCATTCTGAAGCTAATCAGCAATACAGAGGTTTGAGGGCATGTCTGACTAGGTCAGATTTGTGTCTTCGTGTTCGAATTCTTTTAAACCTACTGAAAGAGATCTCTGTAAAATCTTAGATGCATGTTCCAGCATTTTGTTTTTAATTCTCCAAAACCAAATCTAGTATTCACATTTGAAAAGGCAAAGGTGGCATTTACTGAAAAAAAAAAACAGTCATTGTTTAAGCTCTACTCATTTGGTTTATTTCTTTGGTCCTAAGGTGGGGTGGATCTTCACTGACCTGCTCTCTGAGGATACAAGGATTGGTACAGTTCGCTACTCAAGAAACAATGTGAGGACCCGGCCCCTTCAAAGACTCTGTTTATCTGTTCATCAGCGAGGGTCCTGCCGCTTCTCACTGTTAGGTCTTTGTCCTTGCTTCTGTTAGGACTCGTACTACCTGAGCGCAGAGGAGTGCATCACAGCGGGATACTTCCAGAATCAGCATTCAAACCCCTGCAGACTTTCTCGAGATGGGCATTTTGGCTCCAAATATGTGACAGTGGTGGCAACAGGTAGTTTTATCTTCTTTTTTCTAAGCCCAAAGCAAACAATACACTATTTAGTAAAATAAAGGAAACGGCACATCTAACTTTAAGCCCAGTCACAAGCATGTTTTCATTGAATTCCTCTCCAGTATCTACTAGTCTTTATACCTCCAGAAAACCACAAGAAACGGCAATGATCTCATCACTATGTGCATTAATGAGGCACTTTCACGCTGACATCATGGCTTCACATGCAACACAGTCAAGTCCATCTGGTTAACAGAGAGGCCTCTTTGAAAATGTGTTGCATGTGTGAAGTTAAACATGCCACAGTGATGCAACATAATAGTACTTTAACGATGCAGTACTGTGCAGTTGTTTGTTGGTACTATATACGTTTGCACCCTGAGGCTAGTTGGTTTCTATTTGTCTGCAGTTGTACACACGTGGTCAGATTGCAAAAGTCTATATAAAAACAATGGTTTTGCAGAATAGCTTGCTGTAGC
>JAUMHJ010000011.1:14157711-14168964 GCA_032361105.1 Microctenopoma lineatum | reverse complement strand
TCTGCAGTTGTACACACGTGGTCAGATTGCAAAAGTCTATATAAAAACAATGGTTTTGCAGAATAGCTTGCTGTAGCAGTTTTACATGTTAATAGACCTTTAAATAGGCCTCCACATGATGCTTCCTATCTAAATGATTGCGTAGGGTCTGATGTTGTAGATGGTAAATCTGTTGCCCAAGAGATGGAAGAGTTATGGTTTGCAAGTCATTGACGAAACCCAGATTCCTAGCAGACTTTATGGATGCTACAGCTATGCTTTATTAAAGGTCTTGCTTGGAAGACGAGGACTATCTGAAGAGCTCGTCAGTCATCCATGCAGAGATGTCAGATAGACAAACAGTGATGATTGTCATCAGTTGGAAAAGACAGGAAGGCTTGTGTGCCACCAAAGCAAGAGTAGGAAACGCCATGTGAGTGGGTGATGGATTCTAGAAACGGTATAGATGGCGAAGAGAAGTGTGCTGAGAACAGAGCCCTGCAGCACACCTGTAAAGAGGGAGTGACAGTTGGATGCTTGACGTTGCCGTGCTACCTTGAAGGTTCACTGAGATGGGAAGGATTTGAGCCAGCTGAGATCTGTACCACAGATTCCCACTTTAGGACACTAGTATCTGTCTTTATTTTAGTTTTATTCCAATCTTTGCGTAAAGCTGTCATTTTAATGTTTGACTTGGATTGTGGATTCTGTGCCCAATCAATGCCTCTGAAATAAAAGGAAATTATGTATTGAGGGTTAGTATAAAGAGCAAAAATAACCTGTTTCGGTGTTCATGTGGGCAGGTGACTATACTTGAAAATGTGTAAACCTAAATTTAAATTAGGAACTCAATCTTTTATCAATTCTTTGTGAAAATTGTTGTTTTTTTCTGTCTTTGTGCTCTGGCAGGTGGTCCCGATAACCAAGTGCACTTTGAGGGATACCAGGTGTCCAATCAGTGCATGGCTCTGGTGAGAGACGAGTGCCTACTGCCCTGCAAAGACGTTCCAGAACTGGGCTATGCTAAAGAGTCCAGCCCCGAGCAGTATGTACCAGATGTTTTCTACAAGGTAAGGCCTAATACATGTAGTGACAGTCTGTAATAGACCTACATACTGTATGCGCCGACAATAAACTGTCAAATTCATGTCTTTGTCTAACCCTGTTATGTCTTTCCTGTGTCTGTTCAACAGGACAAGGATAAATTTGGAAATGACGTCACGTTTCTAGCCCGTCCTCTTCCTGTGGAGTACCTTATCATAGATGTGAGAAACATGCTGTTTTACACGATCGGCATCAGCAGGTATGTTTGAGTCTGCTTTTCAAATGAATTTGTTCTTGTTTACAGATTACTACTACTTTTCCAAAGGATCCTCAGTACACCTTCTGCTCCTCACAACGCTTCCCCATCGAGAACCGAGATATCCTTGGAGAGACACAAGTAAGTGATGTTGCAGCCTAACCTGTAACTGATTAGAGGTTACGTTGTTTTATGTTCAAACGTGTGGAGACAAAACATAGGTTTACTCTAAAACGCTCAGATCATCAACCTGACAGAACCTGTCACAGCTGAGAGCCTAGAAGAATTAAGGTGACCTTTGGCGTCTGTACCCTCAGAGGTCAGGCCACATGTAAACCTTGTTTCTGCTGTTTGTGTGCTTGCAGGATTTCCACAGTTTAGCAACATACCTGTCCCAGTGCACCACCTCGTCATTCTTGGACATCGTGTCGGACTTCCATCTGCTCCTCTTCCTCGTCACTAATGAGGTCATGCCTCTGATAGTAAGTCAATACTTCAAAGCTTTCCTGCACTTGTTTTCCATTAATAATTGAGAGAATATGGCCACATTCTTTCTCCGTCTGGAAGTGGTTATTGGTTTGAAGATGTTTTCACTCAGATCCTGGTCATGCAGATCAGGTTTTTAATGCTGGCCGCTGGCCCAGCATGACAAAAACATTGTTTTTCTGTGTTTTAATGACAATGAACTCCATTTTTAGTTCAGTATGTCCTCTATAAAATCCAGCTTTAAATGGTCGATCATCCAGAGTTTCTCTGAATTTGCAGGACAGCATCGGGCTGCTACTAGACGCAGTGAAGACTTCCAATGAGGATCTGGCACAGACCTGGAAGAAGTCAGAGCAGTGGGCCACCATCGAGCAGTTGTGCAGTAAGTCGTTGTCAGTTTGACGGTTTCCACTGCTTATGAATCAGTTGAGCTGGTTTTAGCATCTCACATGCAACAGTTTGACAGGTTTCTCTGTCTCCGTTGTAACTGACTGTATTTACCTTGTAATCCAAACATAAAGCTGTAGCCAGCTCTTGATTAGGTTGATTTGTCTGTCCTAACGTCCTTCTCCTGTCCTCCCAGGTACTGTGGGCGGGCAGCCCTCCAGCTCTCTGGGGTACGGGGCCATAGGCGGCCCCTCTGTTCCGGCCTCATCTTCAGCCATGTGGTCCTGCCTCCATTGCACCTTCATGAACCAACCTGGCACAGAGCACTGTGAAATGTGCAGCCTCCCCCGCAGTTAAACCCCAACGCCACCTACCCCAACTTCCATGTCCTTAACCTACGCAGTCCCACCAAGCAACTCTTCTTCTTCACTCGCGATTGACATCACTGCACCAGGGCCAGCTGCGAGATTTGGATCCCCTTCTTGTTTTCTTTCACATCATGCTGAAGCCTCTTGTCTTTCCCAACTCACTGCTGCTGTGATGCAAGATTCACTCGTTTACATCAATTCAAAGAGTAAAAAAGTAAAGCCAGACTCTGTTTTTTCTTATTAATCCCTCCTCATAGTAGCTGTCAGAGTGGTGGGGTGTGTTTGAGTTAAGCACTTATGACTGAGGAACCCCTGTGACATTATCACCCCCCCCCATGGCTCATTTAAGTCCTGCTGTGTCTCAGGGCAACAGCTGAGAGTTTGGATGTCCTCTCACATCAGTGCCCCCCCCCACTACGTTTTCTGGAAGATCTTGCGGTGTATAATACATTTGAGAGATGATGCTGTTATTTAATTAAGCTTTTTTTAAAATCTGATTGTAGCTTAGCATTTTGAATCTTCAGCGTGGACCCTGCTCAGTCAGGTTTTTACAGGTTTGGTCTCTTTGACAAGCCCCTTCAAGTACAATCATCGGTCAAAGCGCAGACCTGAAAACACAAAGAGCTTCAGAGTAACTCCACATTAAGGGAAAGTTTCTATTTTCAGTATTGAATTACTTTAGTTAATAAGTGTGTGAAAGTGGAATTGAAAAGATGCAACAGCTTCTCACCCATAACACTTCCTCTGCGCCCCGCCAACATCACACGTGTTTTTGGTGGTTAACATGTCCCAACAACTTAAAGTGGTTGTTGAACATTTTTTCACTGGTTTGTTGGAGTTGTACCTTTTGAACTTGAGCAGGCACAATATGTAGCTTCTTTTATCACATGTATGTTCTGTTTCTGACATAACACCCCAGGACACCACACATCCATCCATCCATCCAACCAACCATCCATCCATCCATCATTACTGACTCCATCGTATTAGCTGTGAGGTGCTTCTAGAAACAACTGGTGCTCGCCACTTTCTCCTCTGTCACTCCCCTTTTCCCGAAGGCACTGATTCAAAGGAGGTCAGACCACAACCTGTTTTCCACCACAGTCTTCAGGCCTCTGCTGCTCAGAGCGTGAAAGGTCACAGGTCAAAGTTATCTCACCTGTGTTTCAGAGGAATATGTCAATAATTATTTAAAAACCTCTGAGCTTCTTCCAGCAGCAGGAGGATGGTTGGTAGAAAAGAGGCAGAGCCCAAAAACAATGTGAACAGCACTTAACTCCTCGATGGCTCTAAAACAACAAATAGGCCATTTAAAGGGTCAGTTCAGTGTAATTAATAAGTTAACCCTAACCCTTTAACACATTACAGTCAGTGGGCATGTCAGAACAGTCCGTTTACCTGGTTCTCTTTGGCATTTCTATCGTGACGGTGACACTGGGACCAAATGTTGAAGGTTCGGTTCTAGTTGCATTAACATCTGGCAAGAGAATGTTTTATTTGAGTTACACCCCCCCCGTGATTAGAACAACATGCAAACATGTCCATGCACAGGTCACGTGCAGGGACCTGGTGTGTTAGTCCAGATCTAAACGTGCCCATATGTAAAACCTAGTCAAAGTATTTGAGGTATGTGAACAAACCTCCATCTGCATGATGTGATGCCTTCACACCGTTTCTGGTGCTCATATTAAAAATAGTTTTTTTAAAGCAGCACCATTTGTGACTGATGCAGAATCTTTTATTCCGAGTCCTCGACATGTGTTTCTGCTGACGGTTGACGACTGAAGCTGATTGCTCTCTGTCACTATTCTCATGTTCAGTTTGGGGGGTTTTCATTTTCCACATAAAGTTTGTGCACTGCTACACGATGCTTTCACTGGCTTTCCTCCTAAAACAATGATCCCATCAAAAGATTTGTATTGATTTGTTGTTTATGGGGGGTGGGCCTGTTCAGTTACCAGAACGAGACGGGGCCTTTAGAATTTAGTGTTTTTGAGAAGTGTACGAGCTTGACGGTAACTCCATTGATGAAGTGGAAAGATATTTTTGAAAAAACAGTTGCAGAATAATTTGAAGAGTTTTGTTTTTTTAGCCCGGTGAGATCATTCTCGGCCCCTTCCCACCATGTAAATTATTTAATTGATGTCATGCTAACAGACGGCAGTGACCTTTCTCCTTTTCTACTGATCCAGGGGCCGTTTGCTGAGCAAGCACACTCTTGGACTTAAAGCAGGTCCTCACTTTCCACTGAGCTGCCCGGGGACCCTGAGAGTTGTACGCTGTTGACCTGGACTTGAAACAAAATAATAATAAAAAAGAAGAATTCTTATTGTAGATCATGTCTCTGATTTATTTACAGCAAACATTTTAGACAGTTTGACTCCAGTCCCGCAGCATGATGTGACACATGTACTGATGTCGACTGATCCAACTATTAAGTTAATACATTTGAAAAATAATTTATCAAACCAAATGTACCACATGTGCATCAGGCTCCAAAATTAATTTACAAGAAGCCGAAATTTGTATCTTTTCTTACATATTCATCAAGATATGGAACAAAAATTGTGTTTCAGGCATTGTTGAACATGAACCCTGAACTTAAAATCCAACAGACAAAGACAGAGCAGTCGTTATTGTTGCTAAATGCTGCACGTTAACAGATGGACAATGAGACAAAAAGGCTGGTGTCACACACATTTTTAACTTTTCTGTCTCTTTAGCTTTCCTTCAAAAAGGAAAGAGGACCCATCTCATCAGAGGCCCACTCAGTCTGTCTGTGTGTACATTATATATATTATATATACCTGTAGGATGAATGGTGTGCAGCTCCCTGTAGGGATGTTTCTGCATGAGATCATAGTCACCACACTCTGTTCTGCAGATGGACAACACATGAAGGGCAGGAATGTGACATGTTGACATCATCCTGCAGTGCGGCCTCTTCAATCTTTCCTCTGGACTTTATTTGTTCACTGACAGAGACCAGCGGCCGAGGGAGAGTCTGAGCGGGTTCGAGTGTGAAGTGAAACCCTGATACGCCATCTGAAGGGAGGGTTAAAGTGAAGACACTCCCTGTTCTAACGGTAACCGACTCAAAGGCAGGAATGAGCTTTGTCCACACTGGATGGTTTGACTTCAGACTCACCTCAGGTAAGTTTCACACATTTGATTGACTGCACAAAGATCTTGGTGGAGTGAAACTAAATTAAGTAATTAATTTATTTTTTACTGAGAATCTATTTCAGAACAATCAAACAAAATGAAAGAATGTAGAAAATAACAAGCAAATAAATGTTTTCCTTTCTAGGGCTTTAGTTTGCAGCATATACAGCAAGTATACTGTCATGTATTTGAATTTGCGTTGTATTGTAGACGTCCCTCTCTCTTCCCTACACTTTTTATTATATGAAAAGTTCCCTAAAGTAGACCTGTTGGCAGAAAGTTTTAATCACAGATTAAAAAGCTGCATAAACACTGATACCTGCGTAATAATATCATGGAAACTTCCTTTAGTTGTGTACAGGAGCTGGATTCTTCCTCCACCTCTGGTTCTTGTTTTGTTGTTTTTTGAAGTCAGATCAAATCCTACGTGAACGCTGTGGAGGCGGTCTAAGGGAAACGATGCTCACACGTATTTGTGTGATTGTTTCCAGATTCAAGGATGAGGACTGTGCTGGTTCTGCTCGTGGTGTCTGCAGCTTTGTGTGCTGCTGCTGCTCAGAAACAGACGCCGGAGTGGGATTTCAGGTCTGAAGGTAAATTAATTCAGTGTTCGCCAGACGTGGGCTCCAATCACGCTTGACTTTCTCTGTGATTCATTTGGGTTTTGGATCAACTCACTCTGCAGCAGAGAGAGTGAACACCAGAGGATGTGCCAACCTCACGCTGGTTTTGGACAACTGGAAATATGCCATTGTAACGCAGGTCAAAGATCTGCTCCTGCATGACCACAGCACTGTTCTGCCAGACTATGGAAGGTGAGGATGGAAGAATCTTTATCAGCTTTGTTTGTAAGTGTGTAAAGGTCAAAGAGTACGTTTGTCTGTTCCTCAGGATCCAGCCCCTGTCAGACGCCCTGGGAGATCTCTACAAGGAGTTTAATGCCCTGAAGGAGCGTCTCGTGGAGCTGACCGCCAAGTTCGATGGGGTGGAGGCCTTTGTGGACGATGTGCGTTCAGGAAGGAACCCCCAACCGCCCCGAGGTGAACACAGACCTCCGGGGGGGCTGCGGCCAGGAGAGGCAGAGCTCCCCATAACTGATGCTGGAGGTCGACCTCAGGGAAGGAGAACAAGGGTGGTGGTTCGGAGAATCAAGAAGCCAGCAGGTTCACAGGACTAAGAGTCTCTGTTTTCTAAATCACTCTGGTCTGAACGGGCCCCTGAAGCCTTATGTGAAGAAACAGCTAACCAAACCACCAGGAAGAAAAACAGAACGAGTAGAACTACACACAGGGTGCAAAAACAACCCCACAGACAAAAGGCGAACTACGATCAGAATAAAACGACACAAGGAGACACAATGACAAGAAGAGACAGAAAACACAGAAACGGCAGCAAAGAGTCTCTTTCGTTTTTTTTCAACCTGGAGGTGTTGCTGCTGTGTGTGTGTGTGTGTGTGTGTGTGTGTGTTGGGGGGGCGACCTATTGTCTTTGCAGGAACGCTCTACTCTCACTTTAGACATCACTGTAGAGATGTTACGTTCTGTCGTCAGACTTATTCAAGCTTCTAGCAACAATAACAGTCACAGAAGCCTGCGTATAGCTAATATTAATATTTGATGACTTTATTAATAGTAATCTTCTGGTAGTAGAGAGTTATAACAACTTGTTTAGCGCGTTCTGTAAATTATGATCTATGTTTTGTCTGTTTCTCAGAAATAAAATGTCTCAGACTCTGTGTTTTCACTTTCAGATAAATGACAGTGAAAGAATCTTCACATTACATATCTGTGCTACATTTTTTAAAGAATGTTACTTTTAAAATTTAAATACACAGTGATTCTACATTAAGGTACAAAAGGAGGCCAGTAGGTCTATAAAGTGTCCAAATTCAGCTCTAATATGTACGTGGAGCTATAATTATGTTTCAACTATTGAATGTAAGACTTGATTTTTACCTTAATAAAAATAAAAAAATTGAACGGATTGAACGTCTGTATTAAAGCAGCAGAGGTTTCATTTACTTAATGTACTTCCCACTCCGCCAGTCATTGTGAAATAAGTTTTTAATTCTTTTATTTTATGTAATTATGTGGTGCCCCCCGGAGGTCTGGGGTCACCTCGGGCGGTCAGAGGTTCCTTCCTACCTAACCTTGAGATAAATTCTTCCTCTTTCTAGAAAGAGAGGCCGCACCTCCGCCCACACCTAACGTGGTCGCTGCAGCTTAAGTTTCTTGTTTGATGAAGAGTCAGAGAGAAATGAAACTGAAATCGACTAGTGGTGATTTGGGGACATTCGACGAGTTACACACTAAATTCTGAACGAAAAATTCCAGAACATCGAGTATCAGCAGACGATCCACACCGTGTTCAGCACGATCTCTACAGAGGGTTAGATTTTATTCACGAACAGGCTTAATGCAGAGAGAAAAGCGGAGTTTAGCTGCAAAGATCAGGAAGTGCACACATTTGTGGACGCTCCCTTGCAGTTAAACGTAGGAGGCTGCTGCAGAGTGTGAACATTTCCTCAAGAATCCAGCAGCTGGTCTGAAACACCTGAAGCCCGAGCTTGTTAACGAGAAAGGTAAGAAACACAGAACTGATTCTGTTCATACTGTGTGTATGTTCGTGTTAAATTCACTGGTCTACCTCTACGTTAACATTTAACGTGTTCGGGATTGATTGACGTGTTGTAAACACTAAAAAACGTTTGGTTCCTGTGAACAGTCAAATGCAGTTAATTTGGTTGTGTTTTATATGTAGATATATAATAAAGTCTTTGGTGTAATAAATAACAAACCTGCATCTTTATGTTTTCTAAAATCTTTACATGTAACAATTTTCCTGCAGAGCGAAAGTTAGAAATGGCTCCTCCCATGATCTTAATATGCATATATTACTGTGTCTGTGGCTAACCCTTGGTCTATGTCACCACACATTATTAAGTTGTTTAGTTTTTTCTAGAAGATGAACAAATGTGAAAATGAGAACTATGATTATTCAAGTTTGTCACACAGCTGAGTAAAGGTCAGTGTGTCAGATCTTTAGGAACATTGTGGGTGTAACAGCAATTCATTTTTATATTCAGATAACAGGGAGCAGGAAGCAATCCATTTTTATATTCAGATAACAGGGAGCAGTTCATTGTTATATTCAGATAACAGGGAGCAGGGACTCCCCTGAGACTAGAGTCCCTACAAATGGAGCATGGAGCCAGAAACCTCCACAGCACCTCTGGATCCCAGACAGGAACCAAGGAAGGGGACAATGTTGCATCCAAAAGACCGCAGAGAAGAAATCAGGTAGCAGTGTTATAGGTTTAGTATTTGAGCTGGTTTAACAGCATTTAAAACCAAATATGTGAACCGTAGTTAAAGGTTATGTTAATGTGCCTCCCAGGAACAAGTATCTGACAATCCCAGCAGGAAAGTTTACAGAGAGAGGAAGAGAAGAAGAAATCGGAGAAGAAAAGCCTCAAATGTAAAAGAAGATGCTGATGGCAATAATGAAAACACAGACAAAGACAAGATGGTGGTTGTGGAGACTACTACCAGCCAAACTCAGGAGTGTGCACCTTCAGAAACACAAGATGCAGCTCCTCAAGCTGAAGACAACCTACAAAAAGGTGAAGAACAGCACCACCGAGGCTCCAGGATGGTGTCAGCTCAGACTCAAACCTGGAAATGTAGAGGCACAGACAGAGTCACACAAACTCCTGCTGTTGTACAGAGCAATAAGGAAACACAGACAGATTTTCCTGTGCAAGATGAAAAGACGCAACCTGGAACAAACAGCACTGCAGAGACACAGGGACGACACGACGAGCACACGTCTGAACCCATGCTGCAAGACGACAATGCTGCTCAGTCTCAGATAAGACAAAGTGAAAAACCAGACAGTGAGGGGACGTCATCAGAGGAGGCCAAACCGCAAAATGCCAACCTACACGAGCAGTCAAAGTTGGAAGAGGCAGGTCCCTCTGCAGGAGTCTCAGGCCATGCCGCAGACCAGGCTGACAAGTCCTACGCCAAAGCTGTGTCTGGAGATGGCAGGAGTGAGAAACAGAGAAACATGGCTGCCACAGAAACATCCCACAACACACGGTGAGGCTGATCTTAAGAGCTTTGTCCAATACTGTGGTGGAATCTGTGATGTTGAGCAGATATTTCTTTATCTTTCCACAGTGACAGAGGCCCAGTGAGACCTCAACCTGGTGCCCCCATGTTCACCTTCCACATCTATGCGGTTCTAGATAGAAGGTTTAAATTCAACAAAGAACGCGACCAGCTTGTACTGTTTCATAAAGGCAGGTGTTTACCGCTACAGCTGACATATTTTGTGTAAGTATTTGTTCAGTCTTACGACACAGTGCAGCCTCTTCACGGGCTTGTTGTGTGTCTCTACATTCGCGAAGTCAAGCCTCGGTCAGACTGGACTTAAAAACTGCCTTTTACTTCTGATTTACCTACACGATTTAGGATTATTGTCTTGTAATAAGGGGTTAGGGTTAATGGTCTGCATTTGTATGATTAGTGGTAAAGGAAAGGGAGGCTACCTGGTGGAAGGAGTCTTTTCCATTGAAGAAGAAACCTTGCAGAAAGGCGTCTGGATAACTTATTGGTATGGTGTAAGGAAACAAGACAAAGACATTCTAGGAGTTGCCACAAGATTTGTTCAGGTTCCACTCAATGCTAAAGGTAAGTCAAGCAAACCATATAACCTAAGCTTAAACTGCTTGTTTTTCACGTTTGAGTTGGTCATGTGCCCGTGTGTCTGTTTCATGTAGAGCTGCACCTTTATGAAGGCTTTATTAGCATTGGAGACGGGCAGGGGTTTTGGAAAACTGGACTTAGAATGGTTGGCTTCAGAAAGAAAAAGGGTGTAGAGATTTCGGATTCCTGGCAGGCTTCAGCAAGAACCCTGCTGGACAGAATCTTCCAGAAATGGCCTCCGTCAGACAAAGAGAGCACAGAGAGCCTCTGTAACAACTTGGAGTATTTTATCTGGAGTTTTGGTCCTGCACATGTGGTGTCTTACCCTGATGAATCAGCACCTCCTGTGGTCAAGGTTGGTACAACAAAAATACTTCCAACAATCATTGCACTCTCTTTTACCTGCAGTGTTTCACCAATAACCAGCGTTCTTTCATTTACAGAGCTATGAGCTGATTTCAGAAAACTTGGTTCAGATTTTAAAAGGGGGGCCAAATGTGAAGTTCTCAGGAAGCAGCAGAAACACCAGCCCTCTTGTTCTGGGCCTGTCTGTTTTCATCATCACCCGGCGTTTAAACATTAATCTTGGAGTGAAGGGGTGGGCCGAACTGTGCCTCCTGGTGTCCTCAGAGACGGCAATGGACACACAGAACCTGGATGCATTGTCCAGTTCTTTCCCGAATTCACAGCAGTAAGTTTTTACAGTACACTGTAATAACCTGATGATAATGCAGCCAACTCTAACAGCATGACAGCCAGCCCCGAAGATATATGTTGATTATTAAGATTATTAGTGGGGGAGCATAGAATATGCTCCCACACTATTGATTTCCTCTTTTTTCTTTATTATTAGGTGCCT
>JAUMHJ010000011.1:14141250-14157611 GCA_032361105.1 Microctenopoma lineatum | reverse complement strand
TAGACGCCGACAGGCGTCTTTTCGGCGATAGTCATGCTCCCCCACGCGATTTCTTCTGAAATTGCTAGGTCTAGTTATTATTGTTATTATTATTATGAATGTACTGTTAAAGACAGGGAAATACTGTGGAGTTCTGTTACTGTGCCACCAAAATAATATTCACCATTAACAGCGGGCTGTCATAAAATGACACAGCACTATGCGGTATTCTACTTTTTTGAGCACCATGTAATAATCAGCATCTTTCCTGCTCCAACAGATACCACTTCACCCTCTTTGTGAGCTGTAGGTTTCTGCTTGGTTAAATTAGTGCTAATCCTACCGATGTTTGATATGACTCTCTGTGCCACTTCTGCACATTTCTCTTTTTCCTTCAGTACTGTGTTGGGTCTGACAAATTGCTGTGCTCTGAAGATGGTGTCGGAGCTTGTCCTGCTCGTTCCTCTGCTCCTCAGACTCAGACAGCCAGGAGCCGATGCAACAAAAGTGGGTCCAACTGTGGAGGAAGAGAACTGGTCAGGACTTAATGGAGTTCAGTTCGGCCAGTTCAGGGAGAATATACAATCCTACCCTGACAAAAGAAAGTAAGTCTGTTTCGAAGCAGCCTTACCTTCTTCTTAAAAGGATGATCATCACTTTCATGATAAAACTTTTCTTGACACAGGAGGATGCTGTCTTTGATCCAGACACATCTGCCTCGGGCTAAGGAGATGCCTCTGGTTCTGATGAGCTGGCTATCGCTGGTTGAATTTGAGGATCTTCCTGAATTTTCAGTACTGACAGGAATACCTGCAGAACACCTGATCCAGAGTCTGTTGTACAGGCTCCGAGCATGTGGTGAATCTTTGAATTTACAGATGGTCAAAGTGCAACATACTCAAAAAGTCTTGACCCATTTACTGCTGCAGGTGGACAAAGAGAAAGATAGGTAGGTGAAGCTGAAATACTTCACATACTTCACAACAACCAACTCTAGCACTGGGTTTCTTTTATTTCTGCTGTGTGCCTGCAGATTGATAAGATCTGGAAACATTAAAGCAGCCTTCATGAGCAGCGTCAGTGTGGCAAACAGAACCTGCAGAATCGTCAAACTCGTACCATGGTTCGAGGCAGCAGTCCTGTCCTTCCAGCTTCTGCTGAAACTGGCTGAGATTGTTGATGCTGCACTGAAGGAACAGGTAATAAGCTCTCCTTTATGCGTCTTTGCTGCTTCACTAAAAATCATTTACAGTAACTCACCGTCTTTGTTTCCTGTCTATTAGTCCAGAGATGACGAGCTTGAGACCTCAAAGCAGCAGCTCTTAACGATGCTACACGACGCGCTTCAGAGAATCAGTGAGTGGAGAGATGAACTGCTGCAAAAGCCTCTTCTGACAACATCAAAATCTCTCAGCTACCCAAAGGAAATTGAGGTACACAGGTCAACACAATAATTAGTTTATTTTGGCTTCTTTTTTCTCTCACCACTCAGCTTCAAATATGTATTAAACAAATGTTGCGTCAATTTTCTACCAATGATGGTAAACTAGAAGAAAACTAGATGGGTCCAAACCATTTGAGCGCAGAGTTTATGCACCCAATCACCTGGAGGTTGTGTTGTGTTTTAATCCTGGCTGAAAGAGGATCAGTTTACTGCAGCTTACAATGAACTGCGATCAGCGTTTTTGCAGCAATTCAAGGAAGAAAATGAAGAAAAACATAATGGAACATAGTGTTTCAGGAATAATGCAGATAGACCAGATATATTCTCTGTTTAATGTTAAAAATATGTGGAATCATCAGATGTGGAACTCGCTGATCAAGGTGCAATGCTCTGTTGATGGGATTTCATCCAGTTGGATGCTGAGCATCGAAAAAGATCTTCAGAAGAGGATTTTCAAGGTCAGGACTCGATCAGCATGATACAACAGATATATTATTAGTTTTCATAGCACATCTGAAAAGTGTTTTTGTTGCAGTCAAGTGAGGAGGATAAAGTACTGCTCTGCTGTGATCCATCAACATTGCCAGCCATAAAGAAAAGTCATGAAGTTGTTCAGATCTGTTTCAACGAGCTGTGTCAGTCAGCGATTAAGACAATATGCCAGGTACAACGTACTGATTGATTCTAAATGTAAATTAAAAGATTGAAATCTTCCCCAACACTAGAATGCCTGTCTGTCCTGGAAGAGGGATCTCTTCTCTGTCGCCCTCCCTTCTTTTAGAGAAGTTCTTGGACTTTCTGATCACACGGTGTACATTTGGGTTTGGTTTAGAGACAGCAGGAGGGGGACCTGCTGCGGAGTCTCAGCTCTCGGGTGAAAGACCTCCCTGTTGTTGTCGTGTCTGCTGTTGTGCTGGAGTCGGCGGCAAGGTTTGGTAATGACTCCATGGTCCAGCTGCTCAATGCACAGTCTGCCATGAACCACTTACTCACTCACAGTATGTTATGTCATATTTTATTTCATTTCATTTATTTCTCGTTATTTCTTATCCTCAGCTATTAATGTTTTATATTTGTCACTGTCGTTGTTTTGATCCAGGTGACTGGAAGTCCATCCAGGTGAATGACTCTGCAGGACATGTTGTCCACAGCTGTGTGGTTGCAGTCCAGGATCTGGTGGACTCTCTGCTTCAAGGACACATACAACTGAGACACCTGCAGATGTGCCTGAAATACAAAGAGCTGTTTAAGAGGCTTTATCTGCAGTGTATGAACCCTCACAAGCTCTTACACCACAAACAGCCTCTGATAGTTAATTGTGGATATAATATTTAAAATCTGTTGCATTGTGTCTTCCACAGACAAGAAAAACACAAAATCTGAGACAGTTCCTGTTGATGCAGACTGTGTTTTGGCACAGAGAAAGATGGATTTGGACACTTTCTTTCAGCGTCAACAGCAGATAGATACACTGATAAATATGATTGCAAAGGTTACAGATAGCATCACAGGTGAGTGTAACTAGGAAACTAAAGAACACACACACATTATCAACATAATTATGTTACGTTTGAGCATTTTACATAGATAGTATAGTTGTGTGTTGTGGTTTCACGTGGTTCTTGTTTTAACAGTTCCTGAGATTTCGACTCTCGGACAGCAGCACAGTGCAGATCTTCAGACCGTGAGCCTGAACAAACTGGTGCTGGTTCAGTCCTTTGATTCCGAGGGGAAGTTAAAGAAGATGGGTCCACCCCAGGTCCTTTGGTATAACACCAGTATGAATGTCCTGAAAATGGCAAAAGAAATGCACAAACTGCACCACAGCAGCCTGGTTCTGTCCTCATGGGTCAAGGGAGCAGCATATTCGGCATCACTCTTCTCGGCTCCTCGTGTGGTGACATTAAAACAGATCTATGACTGCATCTGGTTACCTCTGATGACAGACTTCAGTGAGCTTAGTATCAGCATTGCAAATGCAAACATCACTTTCAAAAAGCTTGACAATGTTTTTGTAGAGTCTGGCGACCAAGGTGACGGGAGACTAATCAAAAAGGAGCTGTGTCTGATGTCAGAGATGTTATCTGAGACAAGAGGGTTCAAACCAGAGGGGAACTGGGTGGAAGTGAGACTTGGCCAGATTCAGGAGTATAAGCAGCTCTGTGAGGTGGCAGCTGCAGCCAGTGCAATACTGAAAATTGCTCAATCAATGAGGCTTTCTGGGAAATTTACAGAAATTGACACACTCAAAGAACTGGTAACCGTCTTTTATTATTTCTTTCCCAGCAGATCAACAACTGAAATATGTGTATAGATACTGTATGTAGTGTATCATATCAGTATATAAAAGTCTTAAATTATGTGCATGGCTTACAGGAAGAAGACACATTTAAACAGAAGGTCCTGGGTTCTCTGAGCGATGAGCTGATTCAAGCCAAGCAGCAACTGTCCACAGTCACCAAGCAGCAAACTACCTGTCTGGAAGAGTATCTAGCTAGCCAGACTCTGGTCAGATGGGTCCAAGAAAACCTTAAAAGTACAGAACTTACATAAAAAAAACATCATCATTGTAATTTTTTGAAACAGTGCCAGTTTGCTCACTTTCCTGGTCCCTAAACAGATATGAGTGATGTGAAGGTCTATGTTGAACTGGCTTCTATATCTGCTGGAGAAAACGACAAAGAGATCGACCAGGTGGCCTGTTTCCATGATGCAGTGACGGGCTACGCCCCACTGCTCTTCACCCTCACCTCTCGAGACGGCTTTGAAGAGTTCATGAAGTGTGCTCGGCAGGTGTGGGACACCCACAGCAGAGACAAAAGGCTGCCAGACAAATTGGTATTAACTTCTCCTTTATTTTTGGGCAATACATGAAACCCTGTTCCTTTCCTTAAAGTGACAGTGATGCTACTGCATTAATCTTCCAGAGAGAGTCTACTCGACTGCTAAGCTGGCTGAAAGCCTTGAAGGAGACCCATGGCTCTGTAGAGCAGTCCTCTCTCTCCCTGGCCTCTGCTATTAATGCTAACGGAGTTTATCACATAGGATGGTCTGATGAAAATACAAAGAAGGTAAATGCACAATTATCCATGAAGAGAAAACTAAATAAAAGGCAGCACTGACTGGTTTTCTCTTTGATTCCCACTTCTTTGCAGAGATGTCTACAAAACATGGTACAGGTCACCATGAAAAGTGTCAGAGAGAAGAGGTACGAGCTGGAAGACCTACTGGAGCTACAGAACAAACTCATGCTCATGTCGTCCAAAGGGGAGCACGGCAGAGAACAGGTCAACAGGTTCACAGAGGTCAGAACAGATCTGTTCTCATGTAACCAGATCATTTATCATTATACTTTATTGCCATTGTCAACAACTAAAGTATCTGGATGCTGATCATAAACATCTAACATCATTAAACTACGCTGGTTAAATGTTGGTATTTAAAAGCTAGGCACCTGTAAAATGTCTTCCCCATGTTTTTACTCAAACTTCACTTTTAAAGGGTCGACATTACCTGTTTAAATTAACTGCACTGCATGTATTCATAAAGTCCTCTCTCTCCATATCCTCTATAGGTTTTTGAAGGAGTTCAGAGAATTGGTAGCATCCTACTTCAGATGCAAACATCTGGTAACATACTCTTCAGGGAATGGCACGCTGAGGTCCAGTGCTGTCCAGAGCAGCAGCAGCCGTGCATCAGAGTCACCTTCTTATCCCTGAAGGGCAAACACCTGCTGTACTACGGCAAACTGATTGAGCAACTGCAAAAGCTGGCTAATTCCATGGATAACTGCCAAAAAGAATGGCGTGCCTTTGTCAGTGACATGCGCTCCAAGTTCAGCTTGCTGAATCACTACAGCTCCGAACAGATGGTGTATCTGTGCCGCTGGATACACAAAGTCTGCCAACTGCAAGCATCAGTTCCTCAACAGTTATGGTATTTACTTTTTCCCATAAAGCCTCACTGTACTCTGGCTGATGTCAGAGCTGCATATAGTAATGCATTAAGTAATACCTCAAAGTCAAAAGAAGTGGAAGATATTGAGTCTGATGATGAAGATGATCATTACAAAGATGTCGACCCAATGGCAGCTTCACCAGAGGACATGGAAGCGGTTCATGATTTGATGGAGTTTTCTTTAGAGGATGAAGATGCTGGTGATGCTGGTCACACTGATGACACCAGGAAGTATGATGGCGAGAGTCTTGAAAACTTCTGGAGACAATTCAAGAAAGACATGTCACAGGACCTGACTGAGTACTTGGACATCTCAGCTCTGGCCCATTTCCTTTCATGCCTCTCTGACATGAACCAGCAGCACGTGATCAGGAACCTCCCACCGGTTCTGCAGGACGGGAAACCAAATCTTATCCTTTGTTCTAGTGCAGAGGTCTTTACCACTGTCCTGTCTTTATATATGAAGAGTCCAGAGCAACCACTGCCCTCTACTGATGAGGTTCTAGTTTGTAGAGAAGAGACCTCGGAAGAGGAAGTGGAGATCTTCCTCCGCCGAGCCCTCAGCCAAAACTCCAGACAAAACAGCCAGAAGATTTATTCTCTTGTCAACCCAGGGCTGCTGGGATATGATGTCAGTGTAGCCTTGGGGGATCTTTTTGAGGTCCTTGAAAAAAGTGCCCACCCACATTATCGTTTGGCAATAGTCAGTCCAGTTGAGCACCAGCACAGATATGTCCCTTCTTTCTTCAGCAGTGACAAAGTGCAGACTGGTGAGAGCATAACAGCAGAGACTGCTAAGAAATATCTATATCACCACTTCACTCAACATACATTCCCACAAAACTCAGTCGCACTGGTTTCTCCAGATCAGCTCTCAGTCTGGATGGTGTCATCTGTGCGCCCTGCAGTTGGTAAGCCCTTATTTGTAGGATTTAAACCATAAGGCAGCATGTAGACAGCATGGTTCAAATTAGTTTCTACAGTAATTGTTTTGATAAAATACATCAATATTTGTATCAATAGGGAAATCTCTTTATGTGGATCGTTTGTTTGAGAAAGTCCAGCAGAGATCTCCTAGAGCTAAACACATTAGGATCAGACTGATTGAACCACGCATTGACATAGATTCCTTGATCAAGAATCTATCAGAGAAACTGGCACTCTTAAGAGAACAAGATCCAGTTCTCCTGCACATTGACACTGCGGGAGTAAGTATTCAAGCATTTATCTCTGCACAAAGGTTGTTCTGTTGCTGGTTGTACCGTGTTGTTTAGTTTTTATGTTTGCATTACTTTTGTCATTTCACCAGGTTCGCTCAGGTCTGCAGGAGCTTCTGTTCCATCTGTTAGTTCTGGGCTGTTTGAGCGACAGCCATGGCCTGCTCTGGAGAAGGAATATGACACAGTTGATCACTGTTGAGGTCCTAAAAACAAACACGTCTTCTGAGAGCCAATCAAAAGAGGTAATGGTGCCTTTGCAGATCATAACTTGTTTTCTATATGGGTCCAAAGATGTAGTTTTAAATTCTAATTTATTCTTTAACAACATTGTAAAATCAAGTTTAACTCTGTGAAGTCACAGTTTTCATATTTTTTTATCTGCTCGGCAGATAGCCTCTAGAAGTGGCCAAAACGTGTCACATGCAGAGTGTCATTAGTCACAGTGCATGTTTTTTCTGTTTAAACAAGTCTTCATATTATAAATGTTATACTCACCTGTAGAGTTTTAGATTATATTATTGCAGGGTCTCCAAAAACTTAACATCTTAACTTTCTATGCTTATGGTAATGCTAATTATTTTTTAAAGCTCACTCTAAAATATTAGAAAAGCTAAAGTTTCAAAAAGACCCTTGGTTCAAATAAATGATCTCAGTTGTTTGATTTGCTCACACAGACAAGGCATGGACTTCTTGATGTCCTGCCTACCATCCATTGTAGATCTCCAAGAGAGGTGAATAAGTTACTGAGCAGTCAGAGGCTGTCAACAAAACAGACGTTTGATCCACTCATGGATCATCAGGAGTTTTTGAGTGAGGGGATTCAAAGACCCTATCAATACTTAAAGCTCTACAGAAACAACAAGAATCTGGATTCTTTTAAATACCAGGAAGGATCGCATGTGGGGAATCACGCTGATTGTGTCACTCATTTTCTGTTATACTGTGGAATGCAGGATCCATCCTGGGCTGAGCTGAAGAATTATTTCTGGTTCCTCAATGTGCAGCTGAAAGACTGTGAGAACTCAATTTTCTGTGATCCAGATTTTCTGGCTGACCACTTGCCTGGTTTTAAGGGCTTCATTGTGAAGTTCATGATTCTAATGGCAAGAGATTTTGCCTCACCCTCTCTGAACACATCTGATCAAAGTCCAATGTTACACATTGAAAACAGTTTGGAAGACGACATCCTTGCCTGTCTGACAATTCGTAAGCATTGGGAAAATGAGTCTCATCCATATATTTTCTTTAATGCTGATCGGTTTTCAATGTCTTTCCTCGGCTTTAACGTAAAGACAAGTCACAACAGATTGAGTGCAGTCGATCCTCACAGCAACACTGTCCTGATAGCGGATGTGATGTCACAAGAACTTTATCAAGGTTTGGAACGCCAAAGAATCCCTCTCGCTGACGACTTTGATCAGTTGCCACGGTCAGACAAACTCAAAAGGATTTCACGTGTTGTCAGTGCAGGTAGAGGAATGGAGGACAGGGGATTTGACCCAGACCCTACATATGAGATCACTGCTGACAACGTTATGAAGATGTTGGCAATAAACATGAGATTCCGGTGTGGTATTCCAGTTGTTATCATGGGAGAGACGGGCTGTGGAAAAACCAGATTAGTCCGTTTCCTTTGTGCTCTGCAGAGGGAGAAAAGACCAGTGCAGAACATGGTACTCGTCAAGGCACATGGTGGAACTACAGCAGAAATGATTTACAGGAAGGTGAGGGAGGCAGAAATCCTTGCTGAGAAAAACCGCAAAATGCATGACCTAGACACCATTTTGTTCTTTGACGAAGCCAACACCACAGAAGCCATTTTTGCAATCAAGGAAATCCTGTGTGACCAGTCTGCTAAAGGAGAACCACTAAAGGCAAACACTGGCTTAAAAATAATAGCTGCTTGCAATCCATACAGGAAGCATTCACCTGAAATGGTGGAACGTTTGGAAGGCGCCGGACTGGGATACAGGGTGAAGGCGGACGAAACAGAAGACCGCCTTGGCAGAGTGCCTCTGAGGCAGCTGGTGTACAGAGTTCATCCTCTGCCTCCAAGCCTGACCTCCTTGGTGTGGGATTTTGGTCAGTTGAGTGATTCAACTGAACTTTCCTACATCAAACAGATTGTCCAGAAGAAAGTTACTGACCATTGTTTGCCAGAGACTTACAGGGATATAATTTCAAAAGTGCTGGCAGCCTCCCAGAAATACATGCGGAGTCGGAAAAATGAATGCAGTTTTGTGAGTCTCAGAGATGTAGAGAGGTCCATGAAAGTGCTTGTTTGGTTTTACGAGCACAGTGACATCCTCTTCAACCACGGCTCTTATCTCTCTGAGGCCCAAAAAACGCTGAAGTGCTTGATTCTTGCAGCTGGAGTCTGCTACTACCCGTCTCTAATGTCCAAAGAGGAGTACCTCAATGTAATTTGTAGGTACCTGCCAGACCCTTTCCGCTCTACAACAGCACTGCAGAGAGAAATCTCAGATTGTCAAGACACCTTCCTTCGGAACATACAGACAAGAGAAACCATAGCCAAAAATGTTGCACTCAAAGAGAATGTGTTTCTCATGGTGGTTTGCACTGAGCTCAGGATCCCACTTTTTTTAGTTGGCAAACCAGGAAGTTCTAAGTCGCTTGCTAAGACAGTGGTTGCTGATGCCATGCAGGGCCAGAACTCTCATTTTGAACTCTTCAAAAATCTCAAACAAGTGCATATGGTGTCGTTCCAGTGCAGTCCTCACTCAAGTCCTGAGGGTATTATAGGGACATTCAGGAACTGTGCTAGGTTCCAGAAGGACAAAAACATGGATGAGTATGTATCAGTGGTGGTGCTTGATGAGATAGGACTTGCAGAAGATTCTCCTCAGATGCCTCTGAAGACCCTTCACCCCCTCTTAGAGGATGGTTGCATTGACAATGACAAACCAGACCCACATATGAAGGTTGGTTTTGTTGGCATCTCCAACTGGGCTCTTGACCCAGCAAAAATGAACAGAGGAATATTTGTCTCCCGATGGGATCCGAGTGAGGATGAACTTGTGGAAACTGCCAAGGGTATTTGTTCATCCTCCCACCAAATTCTCCTGAAAATCAAACACCTCTTTCCCTCTTTGGCAAAGGCCTTCTTGAGTATCTGCAAGGACACCTCAAATAATCAGTTTTTTGGTCTAAGGGACTTCTACAGCCTAATCAAAATGCTCTTTGCCCAAGTCAAATTCACACAACAAGAACCAGATGGTGGGCAGTTGGTAGAGGCCATCTTACGTAACTTCAGTGGACAGCCAGAAGGTTTTGATCCTGTCATATATTTCCATGAGGTTATCCAAAACCTTACAGATACTCCCAGACCAGGTACATTGCAAATGGTGAAGAAGAATATTGATCATGACACCAGCCAGGAAAGCCGTTACCTCCTATTGCTGACCACCAACAATGCAGCTCTTCATATCCTTCAGCAACAAATCTTTTCCAAGGGAGATTATACACCACCTGAAATAATCTTTGGCTCAGGGTTTCCAAAGGACCAGGAATATGCCCAAGTCTGCCGTAATGTGAACCGAGTAAAAACATGTATGGAGACCGGGCGCACTGTCATCCTCCTGAACATGCAAAATCTTTATGAAAGCCTGTATGACGCCTTGAACCAATACTATGTTTACCTCAGTAAGCAGCAGTATGTTGATCTAGGTCTTGGCTCCCACAGAGTCAAATGCCGTGTTCATCTGAACTTCAGACTGGTTGTAGTGGAGGACCAGAAGAAGGTCTATGAGCACTTTCCTGTGCCTCTCATCAACAGGCTTGAAAAACACAGGGTGGATAGGAGTACTGATCTGGAACCATGGCAGCTCAGGGTTCTCAAGAAACTGAAGGACTGGGTGAAGGATTTCTCAGACAAGGCCACAGAGGATTTCAAGTTGTCTGACATTTTCATTGGCTTCCACGGTGATGCCTGTGCAAGTGCTCTCTTGCAAGGATTAGAAAAGAGAGCAGACACATTTAGAGGCAGTCCAGAAAGACATCAGCAGGATGACAAATGTGCCACTTTGGAAGAAGCTGAATCAAACCAAACACCAACATTTGAGTCTGTTTATGATGTGCAGAACAAGGAACCTAACAAGGAGGACGATAAGCTGGGTGATGACGTAGACATGGAAATAGCTGAAAACGAGCAAGAAATTGAGTCCATGCAAAATAATGATGACACGTTTACTGAAGTATATGATGATGCAAATAATATGATGTCTGAGAGTCCTGGAATGATGGAGACAGAAAACAATATTTGGTCGCCAGAGGACAATGAGGAAGAAGTCTTGAATTTGGCTAAAGGTCTCTTGTTAAACTGTGCCACGCCTGATGCTGTGTTGAGGCTGAAATATTCCAATTTAGCAAACCAGGAGAAGGAGCAACTCCAGATAATTTACTTTCAACAACAGCATCATCACTCACTCAGGAATTTCCTGGAATATTGCCTGAACACACATCAGGAGTCCAGCAGGTTTCTTGAGGTAGGCCACAAATGTTTCTGTAATTTTGTTTTGGTACATTTCCACAGTGTCAACATAAATTGTTGACATCACTGTCTGCAATGTGGTTTTGCACAGGTTACTACCTTCTCCAGTTTGTTAACAAGACCAGATATCAAGGTTGTAGCCCATGCTCTGGGACTGCATACGGACAGGATCCTCCTGCTCTCACTCCACCAGTTTGACACTGAGGCCTCCTTCTATAACAAGATACGGTAATAACTCTTAAATTAATATTTCAGGATTTTTTTTATTTTGTTAAATAAATTGTATTATCTTTTTTTATGCTCCCTTCTGTGTCAGGGGCTTCCTTCAAGATGCTGATCACTCGCTTCACATTCTGTTAATCCAGATGGACCTCCAGGAATCTCACTGCAGTGATGAGCTCATAGCCTCAGCGAAGTATGGGATGATTTAAGGCTCTCCACCATATCTTATGTTATGCAGGCTGCGAGGAAGATCTTTCAGTTGTGTTTATGACGTGTGTACAGATATTGCACCATGAATTACTTGATGTCACTGGAGGATCACAACTTTTGGGTGATTTTTATTGTGAAGGCTTCGAGGATCTCAAGTCAGTCTCAGTACATTGGTTTCCAAGGAGGTAAGGACCGAGTGGAATGATTTTCATTGCAATGCAGTTAACTGCTGACTTTGTATTCTTTGATGTATGACTATATGAAGCCATTTTTTATCTTTTGCATTAAAGGTGTCTGGCACTCAGTTCATATTGATGACTTGAGAGATTCAGAGGACATGAACCTAAACCTCTATGGTTTCTGTGGAACGCTGATTAGCAAACTGCTAAACCCTGCACACTCAGGTAAAAATGTACTTTCTGAGAATTTTAAAAAGTGTTTCATTATGCTATAAATTCATTTTTAGTTAACGTTAATATTCTCGATCCTTATTAGACCACATTGAAGATGGAGAAACTACAAGGGTAGGAAAATATTCCAATGTTAATAAAATGCACATTATTAAGTTTTAAAAGTTTGCTAAAATGAAAATTGGTTTTGTTTGGATACAGGCAGACAGAGCTCACCTCCACAGCGTGTCCTTAGTGAGGTCATGCATCCAAAAGGCTGTGGGTTTGCTGAGGGACCCCAATAGACTGACATCACGAAGCATGCAGCGAATGCACATCCTTCTGAGTTTGCTGGGTGGTGGCACTAGTCAAACGCAAACAGGAGGTAAGAAATGTGATACAATTATAAAAAAACTACAAAAGACAAATTACACATTTTAAGCCCCTTTAATAACACAACCGAGAGCACCCACATAGTTCGTAGAGTTTGTTGATCAGTAACTCAGTTGATCAGTGAATTATGTTCTTTGTTTCTGATAAAAATATGATCTTTGTTAGCTCACTTTGAGAAGGTGTTGTTGAGTAGACTGGCCGAAGGCTTGGCACAGAGAGAAGAAAGGATGGGCTCTCCTGAAGAATGGGTGAGCATAGAAGCCAAGAAACGCCAGGCTCTGCAAGAGGGAGGGACTCTGAGGTACACGTATTCCATTACTGTCTACTTGTTATACCCTTATCAAAATAGTGGAAATAAGTAAGAGGTTTGTAAAATATTTATACAGCGTTGAGTACTCTGCAAAGATGTGCTATGAAGGAGTTTATCAAATGTCCTGTCATCTGGTTTCTTTTTCTGCCAGACATACGCTATGGCGCTGTCTTCAGTCCACTGTGACTCCAATCTTGGCAAGCATATTGGAAGTCGTTGACAGGTATGCAAATTTGGACCTACTCTCTGATGAAAGGCTCAGCCCGGGGCTGAGAAAGTTGTGGCTGGACATTCTTGCAGATCCACAGATTTTAGATCTACTGTCTGCCCAAAACACAAGGTATTGTAAAAAACCTCTCCTGCACAATTCCAACAGCAAATCATATCAACAACAAGCATATTTTTTCTTCAATTATTATATGTTGTAGCGAGTCAGACCAGGAAGTTCTTGTGCAACATTACTTCTTGTTGGACGGTGAAGAACAGTGTTGCGCTGCCCCATTCAGCTGGCTCATCACAATGCATCTTGAAAACCTTTGGAAAGAATCAGAGTTTATGCCAGGTTTGTCTTCATCCCACCGAGTTCTAAATAACATGTCATGAACTCCTAGGTAAAGGGCAAAGTTAAAGTTTTGGTTCTTATCGGCTTTTGTCTGTTCTTTAGTAACAAAAGATGATGGAACAGCCAGGGTACTTCAGTTTGTGAGCACCTTCAACAACAGCAGGCTGGGCAGTCACTTACAGAAACTATCAGATAACGAGCGATTGCAGTATGGTCACCTCTTTCTGCATGATTTTCTGCTGCTTAATATGAAGATCAACTCAAAGGACGAGCTAAGGGTATGGATGCACAGTCATACTTTTAGGTGGAATATATTTCCAGGAAATGTTCTCCCTGTGTCTGCACGGGTTCTATCATGGGTACTACGGCTTCCTCCTACCATTCAAAGACATGCATGTTGGGCTAATTGGTGACATTAAATTAAAAACTGTCCAAAGCTGTATGACAGCTGACTTAGAATTGAGTGTGGTTAGGATAATAGATGGATATAAATTAGGAACGGCAGAATAATCTCTTTTTATGTGTGTGTTTTACGTGCAGGTGTTCACAAGAGCAATGTTGGGCTGCGTCGCTGAGCTTCAGACCTCCATGGTTGTCGGTCTTGACTTCTCTCCTGCCTGGATACTGGCTGCCGCCAAACATTTTGTCGTACGACTGGACACCCTTTGCCACATATTTTTGCTGCAGCCTGAACTAGCAGCCAGTGTTTTCCAGCAAGTGTCAAAGAGGGAGGCCCAAGAAATGGTGAAAAAAACTTAAGACATTTGAAATGATGTGGCTAGATTATTTGATGAAAAATATGCTGTAAAATACCTCTTAAAGTAGCCAAATTCCAGACAGCATCAGCTGTTTTGTTCTGTTCTATGAGGCCAATGCCAATGTACAGTGGACTTATAATTATCAGCATTGTAACATCCAATAACATGTCACATCACATTAAAGCACTCAAGTAAAACATGTGCTGTGCAGTTTAAGCATTACAGTGTCTTTAAATGAGATTCAGAGAGAGAACTCACAGCTTTAAACAGTTCGTTCTGGTGTCAAGGGGAGAAATGCATTTGGGAAATGGCACTTCTTGAATTAAAACAGCCATTGTACAATGCTGTACACCTGTCTGGCAGGTGGAGGATATTCTGGCTCTTGGTATGTGCGTTGAACAGACCAAACTTCTAAATGTAAATTCCCTGCAAGAGTGTGAGTCTTTTGTGAGCAGAGCTGAGTTTCTGCAGCCGTGTCTGGACAGAGCATTTGGACAGAAATACAGTGCCCTCTGTAGCTCTGCCTGTCTGCAACATCTGGACACCATCAGGTGAGTCTGGGAAAACAACAGCTGGAATAAAAAACATGTTTTGCAGGTTTTTTGTTTCGGTTCATTTATAGTCTCACTTTCTGTCTCAGGTTGCTGTGGCATGGGATGCTGGTGGTTGCATCATTCGCACAGCACGTTGTCGTAAAAACACGGAGGAATGACACTAAGTTGAAAGAACTGGCTCTCGCACACTGCAACCTTCATCTGAACGTATATACATTTGTTTTTGCCTTGCAATTATTAAGGAGGATATGATCCATTTAAAGCAAAACTCAAATGTAAGAGATCAGTCAGGTAAGAGATAAGTACATGTTTTCCTTCTCCATTTTTAACAGCTGATGCAGGAGTCACCTGATATAAGGAACGTGGACACACTGCAGCAGCTGATCCGTATCCTCAACTCTTTCCACACAGAGTGCATCAGCAGGGATCTCAGGTCAGAATATAGACTCAGTAAACTCATTCAAATTCTAGACTCTGGACAACGAGTTGTACAAAATAAGATCCTAAACATTAGTTTTTTTTACACAGTCTCTTGTGTTATTTTTTCTTTAAAGGTTTGGCATTTGTTGTGCAATTTGCCTGTTGGAGCTCAAAGACCCATGTGTCCTGCCCTGTGAACACGTCTTCTGTCTGCAGTGTCTCCAGCGCTGCATTCACGCTACACGCTCTTGCCCTAAATGCAGGGCCGACATGCCGCCCAACTTCAAGCCATCTGTTTGTCCCAACACCAAGTACGCGGAGAAAAAGTCACATTTTAGTAATCACAGGAATGTTGTGGGTCCTTCGGTCACATTTTACTGTGCATGTTGTGTAGCAGATAATCAGTAGTAGTGACAGTTGAGCACTACTGTTGCTTTAGCCTCCGTTTCCTCTTTGTGGCTCAGGGCAGCACTTAAACAACAAGCAGAGATCAGGAACTGCTGTAATGCCTTCTTCCTGGAGGTGGTGTCCAGGTTCTGTTTGTCAGAGGGGCAGGAGCCTGGAGATGGAGTAGTGGAGCTCCTCTTCTCTTTACTTGTCTCTGCTAATGGTCAGTGAAGCGTATTTACAACTAGACACCATGTGATGCTGTGGAGCTGATGATTCACGCCGAGATCACTGGATTGTTTTGTGTGCTGCAGGAGATGTGTACAGGACCAGAGAGCTTACTCCCTTCCTGGAGTGTGTCGACAACGATCCAGTGGTACGATCCGTGCTGCCAAAACTGCTGCTGCAATACAGGTATGAACGTGCCCTCAATTCAACTACTACTCACTGTAGCTGAAGTGAGAAATTGCATGTAGCTTTATAGTTGTGCATTAAACAGTTTTGACCAGGCGAAGGCTCACGTTCAGACCTACCTGACGAATCTGGAGGAGAATCTTCTGGACATAGAGGACCGCACCGAACTCTACCTGCTGTTTGTCAACTGCTTCCAGGTATATATAAAACACAGACTTTATTAATGATTTCTGCGGTCCCCAGAAATCTGTTGCTGTTTTTGTTTTCATACAACCTTTTAAAGTTTAAGAGCTTCCGTCTCCTCTTCCTGATGTTTCTTCATCCTTTATCCTTGCATCTTCTTTTTCTTTTGTTGGTGAGACAAGTATTGTCATCAATGACAGGTTCTAATTCACATGTTGTGGAATCAGACATCTGTGGTTTCTCTTCTCTCCTAGTGTCCTATAAGCTGGTTCTGTACTTGAGGAGGGCATCTCTCAGGCCTTCTTCGCATAGGTCTTCTGAATTTTACATTGTGTGATCTTGCTGCCTCTTTTAACAGTATTAAACTAGACTTAGCAATTTCAGAAGAAATCGCGTGGGGGAGCATGACTATCGCCGAAAAGACGCCTGTCGGCGTCTTTGCGGCAAGT
>JAUMHJ010000011.1:14130499-14141150 GCA_032361105.1 Microctenopoma lineatum | reverse complement strand
AAAGTAATAGCACACCATTCCCGATGAAGACGCACGTTTAGAAGTTTGAACGAAGTTTCTACGACAAAGCGTCTAGGCCGCATTAACGTCCAAGAAAAGTGCTATAATAAGAAAAAAAATAAAGAAAAAAGAGGAAATCAATAGTGTGGAAGCATTTCATGCTCCCCCACTAATAAAAAAGAGGAAATCAATAGTGTGGGAGCATTACTGCTCCCCCACTAATAAAGAAAAAAGAGGAAATCAAAACATTACTGCTCCCCCACTAATAAAGAAAAAAGAGGAAATCAATAGTGTGGGAGCATTACTGCTCCCTCACTAATAATAAAGAAAAAAGAGGAAATCAATAGTGTGGGAGCATTACATGCTCCGCCACTAATAAAGAAAAAAGAGGAAATCAATAGTGTGGGAGCATTACATGCTCCCCCACTAATAATAAAGAAAAATGAGGAAATCAATAGTGTGGGAGCATTACATGCTCCCTCACTAACTAGACATAAGCACACAAGCATGCGTTTCACACAGAATCACATTCACCTCGCCGTGAGCTCAGCTTCATGTACAGCAGCCTAACAAAGCAAATGCGTGACTCAGCTCAGGAGTCACATTTCACAGGATAATTCAATTGTTGCAATTAGTGTAAAAGACATTTAAAAGTTTGATTTATATACAATTAAACAAGTTTGAAATGTTTAATTAACATTACCTGGGACAACGCTTAAAACAATATTTCATATGAAAAGCAAATGTATTAAACATTCATAATAACCTTAATACCATGTTTTATTAAAACTTTCTGCTGTAAAATCTAAAATCAATAAAGTTGTTTCCTATTTCCAGGTAACATATCTAAAACCAAAAGTTTGACCCTAAGTTAATAACATCTCTGCTCGTTTCTTTCAGGACTCTCTGCTATGCTCTGATGCGAGAGAAGTCAAACAGTGGAGTGAACTGCAAAGGCAAGAAGAAATCAGATTCCTGAGCAGGGTGGCCAGGAAACAGACTGCAGACAGACTAGAAGGCCCAGCAGAGTTCCTGCTCAGCATGGCCAGGCTGCGGATATGTTTAAGCAAAGCCGCTCAGCTGCTGAAGGACACCACAGTCCACGGTGTGTTTGACTTTAAGTGTACTTGGTGGTTTAGCTGTCGTGCTCTGCCTAAAATATCACATATATACACGGTTTTATTCAGTAAAGACATGAACGGGAGATAAAAGGCCATGTCAAGTTTTTCCATGTTGCTTCATGACATGTAGGCAAACATGGAGAGGCTGAGGCTCCGTACCTGCAGCAGGTGAGAGCAGTGTGTGAGTACTGTGGAAATGACTGGTACCGGGTTTACCTGCTGCGAGCCCTCCACAGATTCTCTGGCATAGACTGCATACTGTCCCTGATGAACAGTCCGGCCTGGAGATGGGTCTTCCCTGCAGAACTACTTCGACTCCAGGTAAAGAGCTGGAGTTTGTTTCCTAACAAAACCAGATTGGCTGTTTAGGAGATCATTGATACTCAAAAATGAGAACCATCTTTGTTGAAAGTCTCCTAGCTCAGTTATTACAAAACCTACCTAAATCTTGACCAAACTGATATCTGTGTGTGAACTGTATTTCCCCTGTCAAAGAGGATGATTCCGACAAACGTAGACCAGTTCCTCTGCTGCGGGACGCCTTATCGTGGGATGAGGGACGCTGTGGCACAGGTCCTGTTGAAAAACAGGTCTGACTGCTTTGTGACTGAGCTACAGGTCAGAGAAGCACTCATGAGTTCAAAGTTGACAACGACATTATGAGTTAGACACCATTTATGTTATGTTATGTTATGTTATGAATATGTGAATGATCGATCATCTCCACTGTTTCATGCTGTCTCTTTAGAAGCTCACTCATATCAGCTTTGTGGCTCTGGCTGTGTTCAGACATGTCACCTGCCGCTACAAGTCGCCTGACGCCAGCATACGTCCTTCCCCACAGGTCACTGTGCAAGATATTTAATGTCATTTGAAACTCTGATATTTCCTTGTGGGTGTTCATTCTCCTTTAAAACATCAATTCTTTACTTTTGCACATTTACACTGTGTGAACCTACAGGACACAGCGGGACTTGAAAAACTCCTGAAACACATCAAATTGAAGGAGTTTCGGGAGTTCTGCAGCTCCCTTCTGTCCAATCAGATCGGTGGACCGGGCTCACATCTCTGCATCGATGCAAACCTCTCGGCTCAGAGACAAACCCTCCTGGAGCTATTGGTCCATCTGGACTCTGTGCTTCTGAGCGGAAACTCTCTGCTTGTCCCTCTCTATCAGATAGCCTTCCAGCCTCACAACGTTACAGTAAGAAGCTTCTTATTATGGGCTGAAATTGACATTCTGCTCATGCTTTACCATAAAACACATTTGCAGGTAAATTCATTCTAGGTAAGGACCTCTCTGCGTCTTTAGCTTCAACATAGACCTGTCTTAGTCTAACTCTTGAAGTCAGGATATTTGGGCGATACTTCCACAATAATCCGGACTTAGTGCAAGTGCAGAATGATATACTACGTGAAGTACTATGATATAGTACAGCTTTTTGGCGTCCATCATTCACTGAAAAATTCACTGTCTAGATTGTTTCCGTTTATACTTCAAATTATGTAACAGTGAATTTGAAAGATGCAGAGACTTTCTGGTATCAACAGCTTAGTTTGATAAAAAGTCCCTGTTCATCAAAATATTCCATTAACTAGTCCTCTGCATTTTGAAACACCTAAATAACACTTATCTATTCTTATGAATGTGCATTAATCATTACGTTTTGTTGCAAGAACTCTTTTCTGCCAACGATGGCTGATGATCACACAAGTGAAGCCAGACAGTGGTTGAGTAGAGAGCAAAGACTTAAGATGTACAGTAAGTGCTCGACGTTTTGAAGCTTTAGCTCATTTTTGTCATCATAAATAATCCAACAGGATATACACATACTGTTTTTTTTAATCATTTACAGCCTGTGCCAAAGGACATCTGTGCTTTGTTGGAGAGGTGTGAGATATTTGTATTTTTCTATTTCATAATCCAAGCATTGTAAATTACATTTAAACTAAATAATTTTGCTTCTGTGTGATCCTACAGTGTGGCAAACCAACGGTTGTATCCAAGTGTGCTGAATGCGGAATTCCAATTGGTGGGACAAATCATATGCCAGTCCAGGGATTTACTCAACAGACAGTGCAAGGGTATGGACCTGTTCAGTTACACAGCTCTGGGACATTATTTTACACTCAGTCCCTCAGTTCACTTCAATTTCTTGTTGTCAGGGATCAAACTCGAGCCGGACACATACTGGGAGAGGCTTCTCGGAGGTCGGAAGCCCCTGAAAGGCAGATGACGTCAGCTCAGTCCCGCATCCTGAGGCTGCTAACTCACCTCGCCATGCTTCAAGGCGCCGTGAAAAATCAGAGAGTGAGAGCTCAGACTTCACACATCAGCAGTGTTTCCAACACCATTCAATAAGAGAATAGGAGTTTTTCTTGTTTGTTTTGTAGGGACTTTGTGACATGATCCATCCCAGGCCACACAATGTTTTCAGCTTCCTGTGGAGCCACCTGGAAAAGGACATGAGTGTGTTGGGGCAGACTTTGAATCAGAACACAGACAACACAGCAATTACAGTTCATTTGATTCTTAAAGCAAGTACAGAATTCAAAACAGGTGTTTTTTTACTTTTCTATTTAATTCATCTGCTTCCTCAGTCCATGTAAAAAAGTGTGATATTAACTCTGCTAAATGTTGACAAGGATCCCACAGTGCAAGACCTGATCTGTCCTCCAGACAAGGACGGCAGCAGTGGGAGAAGCTCGTCTGTGATTCTGTCATCACTCCAGTACTTCAGGTAAGAAAGAGTGTTTTAAAGGTTGTGCATGGATTATTTGAATTTCTATACAAACTAGAATCTCTGTTAGTTACGATTTCATAGGGAAGTGTTACCACCTGGCTCACGGGTGGCAACAAACAAAAGGGAACCATACACACAAAGCCAATTCAAAATGGTTTATTTTAACCAACACCACATATCAAACTGAACGTAATGTGGAGTGTGGACGTCAAACAGGTTCAGTAGTGCATGCAGTGTATGAATGAGTGGCATATGTGTGTTATGTTGTAAAAAGTGCAACAAACCACCAACTGGAGGAGGCAGGCTGTGGAGTGTGCCAGGCCGCAGCCAGAGAGAGAGAGAGAGACACATCGGCCCAGCCCTTTATAGACTGGAGCAGCCACACCCAGATGGACAAGTATCCTTAAGCACCGCCCCCTACAAGACAGGCTGAAAACAAGGCCCTCAGCTGAGGGCCGTCACAGAAGAGACAGACATTTAGTTTCTGCCTGTTTCCAGTGTTTAAAGAAGAGTCTGGCTGAAGCTCAGGACAGGATTGGTGGAGATGATGGACTTGCTGGAAGCCCCCTGGTGAATCTTCTCTTCGGGGATCCTGGGAAGATGTTGGCCCTCCCCTCCGACTGCCCAACCGATCGCTCCACCTTCTGGACTCTCGCTGAGATCATGACAGTGGAGCGATTCTACCAGTTGGTGGGAGAAGCTCAGGGACGTCACTCTTTACCTCTGCTGACCACATTCCTCAAAAAGGTACCAGTCCTCCTCTGGGCCATCATTTACTATCAGTGCTGTAGATTCATCCAAAAATACATTATTTGAATATTCATAAAATAAAGTATAAACATTAATGTAGTCTTGCACTAACTTTCTTTGTGTGTGTTTGTTCCAGATACAGTGTGTGAGACAGTTACATCATCTGCCTGAGCTGGCAGCTCTACAGTCAGACCTGCTGAGGGTGTTTCCTCAGACAAGAGCCTCTACGCCTCAGACTATTGCGCAGGTGTTGCAGCAGATACCGGGAGGTACATCAACACATATTCATAACTGTAACTGCAGAACAGCAGCAATGAAGCTCACTGTGGTTAACTTTGTTAGGATACCAGAAGAAGAGGCTACTCAAGAGAGTGGAGAAATTCATCAAAGTGTGGAACTGCCTCCGGGCGGAGGTGGCAAACAACTGTGAGCATCTTTATCAACCTTTATCTTTAATGTCTACATGTACACTTGTAATAATCAAGAGTGATTTTAATAAGCTTCTATTACTACTGCTGATGTCACTAAAATGAATAAATAAATACAGTATGGCTATCACTTCTATAAACCTCTACTACTATAAAACTGAAAATAACGAGACTTGATTAGTATATTGAATTGTTGAATCATATTTACTATATGATTCACATACCATAGAAATTGTTACTAAACTCTTATGCGATGAAGAAAAGGGATTTAATAGAGAGTTCTGGCTCAATCAAACATTACTTATTGATTTAAGTTTGTTTGTCTTTGCGTTTGAACACAGAAAAAATAATGTTTTACACTTTTTAAATAGGACAGTCATTTTGAAAAGTTACAAGTTTCACACCACAGGTTTTAACCAAAGCTTTACATAGTTGGCATCACAGCATTGTTTCTTTTAAATAGCGGGAACATTGGAGTTGTAATGATTAGTGGTGTTCTTCAAAGGTTTTCTTTCTTCACTGCGCCACTTATTTTACTTTCTGTTGTTGCCTGTGTGTTCATACAGCAGCAGAGCTCGGTGTGGATGTGAACTTGTGTGAGAAGGAGGTGACAACCGAGAGCTCCAGAGAGTTTCTGACACCGTGCCAGCACGGCCCCGGGTCGTGTCTCCAAACTCTGGTGCGTTTTCTGTCCGACACTCACAACAGCGTGGTGAGAGTGGCCAGGAGAGTGAGCCGCCATGAAGACAGGTCAGTACACTCGGCGTGGAGTCTCTCTGAGCAGTTTGAGTGGATTTTAAGGCTGTAGTCAGGCTAACAGCATCACAGTGAGATCACAGGCATCTTCCTCCTACATCACTATCAGCCTAAGCTAATGTAGTGTTTCCTGCTCTGAAGTTAATCCATACATTTCGAAGCACCTTAAAATTTGACGTTTTTGCTCATGAAAACATTCAGAAAAGACCACAAACAAAAGCTTCGCGTTTTCTTGATGCATCCAAACATGTTCAAAATGCTGTAGAAATACTGCGTTAACTCAGCACTAAAAACCAGCGATTGCAGTAATAAACACATTGCACACCAGCATAAGTAGAAATCATGCAAGCTAACTCGAGACATGATCCTGTTTTATTTCCACAGTGATTACAGTGTTCCTTTGGAGAGGTTATCAGAAACCCAGCTGACCCTGTGTCACCCAGAAAGAGAGCTGCTACCTTTGGTTTTAGCTCACTGCCAGTACACACTGAAGAAAGGCGGGGAGACTGACATCAGCTACGATCTGCCAGGGATCCAAACACAGCTGGCACGCTGCTTCCTGGCTGGAAAACCGCTTATCCAGGAGGTAAAAACCAAAACGAATCGCACAACGGCATGCATATGTTCAGTAATGCCAAACAGTTTCCCTCTTTATTAACACCAGGACACCTCAAGGTACCTGAACAGACACTTGCAGGATTTCTCTGTGGTTCTGTCTGAGGTCCGAGGAAAGATTCCTCAGGTAAGACCATTCAGTTTCTTACAAACTGCAGACATTTATGGAACTGACAGCTAAAGAATGTTCACAGTAGTTTAACGTGTAGGACTTCATGAGGCCACGTTGTTGAAGGTCAAATTCCTTGCTCCACACTCCTCTCACTGGCCTGCTCACTGTTTCTCTGTCTGGCTGCAGGAACCGCTGAAGGGTTCAGTAAGCAGCACCGTGAGAGCTGTGCTGCGCTCGTACACAGATGTTTGCGATGCTGTGTTTGTGGTGGAGATTGGCCTTCGCTTTCTTGGAAAGATGGGTGGGGATCCTCAGGCTCCACTTTTGTCCTACCTCACTGATTCTCTGCATATGGGCCCACAGATTTCCAGCACTGTAGCCAAGGTAGAAACCCCCAGACCCACAGCTATTTCCATTGCTATGCAAAGAATCTGATGGTGTTGATCTCATTTTGTAATCTTCTTTTCCAATAATCAAATACTTTATGAAACAAAACCTAAAATGTAAGCTGTGTCTCTGGAAATGAAAGTTGAGATAAATTAAATAAATTGACATATGAGATTAAATAGCATAGGGAAATACTGCAGATGGTTAAACTCCATCTAAGCTTAACTTGAATTACTATGTATTGCAGACTTTAATGTTCACTGTTACACAACGTAGGTTTCAGGCATGTGGCCTGAACAAATGATCAGAAACAATTGGAAATCATCATTTAAAACTGTTGCAGTACCCAAAAGTGGTTGGCTGAACTGTTGAATACAGATAGGCTGAAGGCCTAGGAAGAAATCTGGCATTATCTTTCAAAATAATCAAAAGTGTCATTTTCATTTTAGAGTCTTGGAGAGAGCAAACTGCAACATAGCATATTCACCTGGCAGCTCCTGACTTGTTGGAAATCTGAGCTCATGCTGAACAGAAAGCAGGTAGGTATCAATAAAATCATAAAATCCCAGGGCTTTGCTGGCAGAGACCCAAGTCTCTGTAAACACTTTAAAACAGCCGTGTGAAAAACACACCCAGGGTGACCACCTCATTTTGAAACATTATTTTCACTTGTGACCCCTGGCTGCCATGGACTGACCCCCAATGCCACAAAGATTTTTCCGAGCTTTAATCTGTTAAAAGTGTGCCGTCTGACACCACAGGCGCCCAGAGTTTGACCCCAATAAAAAGGAATTCAGTGTGGTTTCTGATTTAAAGTAAATCAGACTAATTTATATTCGTGTCTCAGGATCCATTTCAGAAACTTCCCACCAAGTTCCAGCAAAAGCTGTCGGAGGAGGACAGGAAGAGACTGAAGGTTTTCCTCGCTGCCACAGATACTGAGGCGTTCTCTTTGGAGCTGCATGAAATTCTGCTGCTGAAGACAAGCAGTGCAACTTCTGACGAGGGTTACCACCCACATTGGGAGTAAGTGCCCCCCATTTGTGTAGTGAAAACACAACTAATTTACCATTTGTAGGTTCAGTTTTGGAGATGTTAATGCACCAAATGGTAAAATAATCCAAGGAGAGATGTATTTATTCCTCAGTTTCTTTTTTAGTATTTTTGTAGGCTCATGAATGAAGAAGTGTGCCTATTGTCAGTTTAAAGGAAACCACCACAGTGTAAAGGAATCCATTGAGTCTAGGCAGCTTCAATAACAGTAAGTGTGGAGGTCCCACCTGGGGGTGTCCTCTGGGATTTGGAACCTCTTGACTTCCAGGACAAGAGTGTGACCCCTCCAGGCCACCATCTGTCAGAGGGAAAGGAGCTTAAGTTGTATCTGCTCAGCAACAGGTCATTTCTATTGAGGCAGCAGCTGGGCAGGGAAGTGAATGGGAATGCTTGTGGTGACAACAATAGATGCAGTGCTAACAGTTGTTTTCTCCGTTCCCTCCCCGACTCCCTGCTGTCTCCAGCATCAGGAATACCTTAGAGGCCCATTTGGAGCAGAAAAACCTTCCACCTCTGCTGGAGATCGAGTCTTTGCCAGAGGACATCACACTGGGACAAGCAGCAGACGTGTGGAGGGCAGCTGTAGAGTTTAAAAGAAGATAGATAATTTCAGCAGTACAATGGGTTGTTTTCAGATACAATAACTACAAAGGCACTAAATACAGCTATAGAGATACAAAAAACAAATACAGAGAGATAAAAGTCTAGTAATGGAGGACTGAAGTTCTATGCACATGACCAGATGCCCTTTCCATCACTGAGTTTATGATTCCATGTAATATGATATTGATTAATTGTGCCTTTATTTTATGTAAAATTTGTAAATGCTTAAATTTTAAGATATCTTAATTGTTAAAGGTTCAAGACATATGCTTGTATTCACTTACCTACTAATGCTGTGCCAAGCAACACTTAATAAATGCACTGTGAAAGAATTACGACTACAAGTGTTTTCCAAACCTGATAACTTGGAAAACCTCCTTTTGCAAAGTCAACCAAACCACTCATTGGGCCGCACATCTTGGAATCTGCACTGTAGTGCGGGCAGCCCCGCTCAGCCAATCAGATGCACGGACGACGAGACGGCGTTCTTTCTCTACCAATCACAGACGCGGAGAGGCGGAGACTTTGTGTGTTGTTACCACAGAGATGATGTTACGCGTTATTTAGTTCCCCGTATTTGTCCACCGAGTCAACGGAACACTTTCACTGGGTATCACAGGATTATCTTGGGAATTAAACACACCGCCGTGACCGCGTACTGAAGCAATGATGGTCCTCGGCTTTTAAAGTAAGTAGTTATCGCGAACTTAGTTGTCCAGCAGACAGCTGTTGTGACTTTTATTGGGGTAAACGTTAGCGTAGAAAAGCTTGCTCTAACAAAATTTCATTTAGAAAACAAGCGTTTTTATTTTTTCCTAGAAGCCAACAACTTATATTACAGCTGCAGTATACCTGTTAGCAAAGGTTGACCCCAAACGGTGATTTAACGAATCAGTGCAATGAATGTTTTTGGGTGATAAAGATGGTACGTTACCGATTTGGACCCGTTGGGAATAATCTGCGCCAGGCTTCATTTTCCTCTTGCAGTTGGTACCGTTGTAACGACCTGTGTGTTAGCTTACTCTAAGGTTAAGTTAACGATGCCCAGCGTTAGCTAACTAGCAGGTATTCTCTTGTTTTGAACTAGTCGGAGTTAGTCGACGGCAGCTGTTTGTTTTTGCGCACCCGCCATGCTTTCCAAGCTTGTTTATTATGATGAGCGGACGATACGTGTGCGTTACGGTTAGCTATCTTAGCTAACGTACACCTGCCGCAGCAACGCGAAATGTTGTCGTCGTGTTAGATTCACTGTTTGACAGCACCAGGATCTCGTAGCATCACGTCCTGTGTATCAACACTGCACTTTATTTTTTACTTGGTTTTACTGCCAACTCTCTGACTAACCAGCTTGGTTTGTATTGCAGCTGTCATTAAAACGTTCAGCCGTGAAACCAAATAGTTGTTTAGTATTGATATATGGTAGTTTTAGCTTGTTTAGCTTCTGTCAGACCGTCCTAGTTGGAGTAAGACAGTGAGAGGTTTTGTTGTTGGTTACTCTGGGAGACACAACAGTCATAGTGGCTGGTTCCTCTGTGCTGAATCACCACGTAATTAGCATAGGTGTCCTATTGTGTTTATATCCAAACCAATGTTACTCTATTACAGGTTTGCAAAGGATGCATACAACACGGAACCCCTCTATACCCACAGGTGTCTCTGGAGATGCCTTGGAGCTTAGCTTATCAGGCTCCCAGCTCTCGATGTCCAAAAGACCCAGCAGTGCTTCTCCTGGGAAGTGCTTCTCTAGGTCTGTGTCGGTTTCTGTGGCTAGTGACAGCAGAGGAAAACGTAACACTCTGGTGAGTAGCCGTGCATTGACACATCTGTGCCTTTGTGGTGGCAACAGACTTGACTGGAGATTGTCTGTGAGTAACAATGTGATCTGTTGCTGATATGGACAAACTGGTGGAATTCTTCATGATACCGTGTGTGGTGTAATGTTATCAAACATAAATGATTATTCCCACCATTTGAATCCACAGAGCGATGCCAGCCATGGTAGTTACCGATCCATCAAGAACCTGAGGCGGTCCAACAGCACCACTCAGGTTAATCAGCAGACAAACATCAGTTTAAGGTACA
>JAUMHJ010000011.1:14069982-14104922 GCA_032361105.1 Microctenopoma lineatum | reverse complement strand
ATAAATAAAACGGAAGTAATGTAAGTTATTTATTCTTTCTCTGCGGCCCGGTACCAAATGACCCACGGACCGGTACCACGGGGGTTGGGGACCCCTGGTTTAGGGGAAGAAAGAAAGAAGAACGATTTTCCGGTTTGTAGCAAAAACAATGAATGAAGTCGATAATGTTCATCAAAACAAACTTGAAAGTTTCTGCTGTGAAGGTAAACTGCAGAGTAGATGGGACAGTGCCCACCGGGCAAAATGTAACCAAACAGGATAATGTAGATATAGTAACTATAGTAATAACAATGTTAGGGCAGTGGGTGAATAATTAAATTCTGGTCGGATTATCATATTTATATACTAGTACACTACCTTGAAAAGTCATTAACATTTATTTCATTTCTTCAGTCAGCAAAGCTGCATCATTGCGCAGCTGAGTTCTGATGGGATGTGGCTACACTGCCCTCCAGTGGACATACAGTGTAAATACAAGGGTGTTAAGTGAAGGCTCAAGATTCAAGAGGTTTATTTGTCACGTACACAGTTATACCAGCGGTGAGTCACTAACTATATAAGGAATAAAGAAGGAAGAAGGAGAGACAAAGAATTTGGATGGTGTATATATATATATACCATCCAAATTCTTTCTGTTGAAATGTGATTCTCTTACACTTCTAAAGTTTCAGTGGAGACTAGAAGTTATTATAGTATCTGTCCTGCTATTGTTTTTCATAGCAGCACCATTTGTGTCTAATGCAGTTTGTGGGAAACTATGACCTGGTACTGTTGCAAAGAAATCTCCTTTGTGATGCTCATTTACATCCATCTGCATTTTCAAAGCTGTGAGTATCACGAAGGGAACTTCTGAACCTGCAAACCAAAAATGTTCAAGCCTGCACACGACCGCGTTTCTGCTGCCGGCGACTCTGCTGTATAGAGACCACTAAAGAATCTACAGAACCACACGCTTTCTAATGGGCCCCACACACACACACGCTGGAATCAACAACACTGATGTGACACAACATAACTGATCATAAACATACACACGACAGATCCTTACGAGCGAATTACTGATCATGTAATTTACTCCCTCTGAACCAAGCGTGCTACAGCCTGAAGCTGGGAATTAATTGCTTGTGTTGCTGTGTCACGCACGTGTGCTCAACTGGGTGAACACACTGACACACATATCAGCGTGTGGAGTCTGTTACTACCGCATGAATTCTTTATGCAGGTGCTTCACTATCAGGCATCACAGACACAGAGGATCCAAACAAAACACAACATGATGTCTCACCTGCACCTGCGGGTGGTTGAATCATGAGCATCCCAGCTGTTCTTCACCCCCGCACCCCTCTGCAAAGTCCCTGCAGCCTCATTGCTAAATCAATGTCATGCAGCAAGCGCTGATATCTCAGGATAGGAAAGTCAGAATCAAAGTGGTAGTCATGGAAACAACCCCGGCCTCTTTTACACCCACTAAATCGATGAAGTTCTGTGTGTGTGTGGGGTGGGCCGGATACGACCAGCAGAACCCGTGTCCCACATTCAGATACAGACCCCCTCGTCTCTCTGCTGCTGAACAGACGGAAGCAGAAACCCAGAGGACGAACGGAGGCAAAGATGATGAAGGTGAAGCAAATGTTGTTCTTGGCTCTTTGTCTTCAGCTGGAGGCAGCGGCCGCAGGTGAGTTGGAGCTTAGTGCTGCTTTAGCTGCAGAATCACTGTGGTTCTGTGTTGGAGCATGTGTAAGACGCTTTGAAAAAGTCATGTTAGAAACTATGGACCTTGACTTGACTGTAGTCTGGGTTTGAGACAGCAGCTGCTAAACTTACAACAGTCTTTTACTCTAATATACAACTAACCAACATTTTGGGGAAGAGAGAGCCACTGAAATATTCACAGTCACAGTCTCTGCCTCCCAGTTACCACTTTATTAGGGACACCTTCTACAGTCTCACCTGAACGTGCTGCACGAAGGTGATGCTAATGTTCCGTTTCGCTTGGAACAGTTTCAGACTTGGTTCATTTGAAGCAGCAGTTTGTGTTGCTGGTGTTGATTAGCACTGGACTGAAGGTGTTTCTATCATTTGCTGTTATTTTGTCTCTGAAACCTTTTACCCTCGTGGAGGAGGAATTATTGCACAAATGATTACACTGTTTTTCTGGCGTACCTAATAAACTGTGTGTAAACACTGCTTTAGACAAATTTCGAGGAAAAGCACAATTTGTTCTGTTTTTATCGGGGGAAGGGAAGTGCCAAATATTTAAGTCTCAGAAAGAGGAACTATACTTACAACACGAATCGAGCCTCACATCCCGGCAGCTGCAGTAATCTCTGCACAGGAGAGGGGGGTGGAGTGTGTGTGTGTGTGTGTGTGTGTGGGGGGGGTGTTACAACTGCCTCAGCTGAGAGAAAGCTTTAATTAAACATGACCCACAATTCCTCATTATCCAGACCACGAGTGCAGCTGGACTGATCGATGGCATGGATCTGGATGCTGCTGCCCCACAGTCTGTCCTGATAAATGAATAAATACCCGACATGTGACTTCTGCACGTTCCTCCACGGAAGTCAACCTTTTCACTTTGAACTAGTTTGCTTCATTTTTTCTCTCTGTGCTTTAATTAAATGTGCAGTTTAATTAAAGGAGATTTGAGCTGAATTTCAGGTATGAATGTATCCAGTCCACTAACTCTGTCCTTTCACTCTTCACCAAGGCACTCAGAAAGTTGATGGTGCTCAGGATGGAGGTGGCGGGGACACCATCAGTCACTCTCTGGCCATGTTGCATCGCCTGGAAGCCCTGCTGGTTCAGGGAAACGGCAGTGACACGTCGCTGAGGGTGGAGACGCCCAACGCAGACGAGGTGAAGGTGATCCAGGTTCACGCACTGGTCCTCAAGCTGCAGAGCCCCGTGTTCGAGGAGATGCTGCTCAGCCTCAACAGCAGCACGCTGGTGCTGACGGAGAGCTCCGACTGTGCGGCTGTGTTCGACAAGTTCATCAGGTGACAGTATACTTCCCTCCCAGCTGGGAAGTTACATACAGATGCTTGGAAGTCTCATCAGTGCTCTGCTTCAGCCAGTGTGGCTGAGTTAGAGTGCCCTCTAGAGGGATGAAGAGTAACTGCAGCCGTTTGGAATCAAACAGAAAACAGATTCATCAGTGAACCTGCTCCTGTCCTGCAGGGATTAGTTGACAGGTGACTGGTGAGATGAAATGATTAGACACAGGACAGATTTGTTGATCTCCTGTCATTGGATTAAGATAAAAATAATATTTTAAAGCTGCACTAATCAATATTCCCACATTAAATGAATGACCATGTGTCATCTGTGAGATGAGAAGTCTTTCTCAGGTCAGTGTTTTGGCTTCAGTTCACTGTGATGCTGCAGCCCTTAACAAGCTCTAATAAAGCTCCTGTGTCAGGAACAGATCCGGACAGAGCAGACCTAAACGCACAGGTTCCTACATTCAAACTCTGCTTCCTCTCTTCTGCAGGTACCTGTATTGTGGAGAAATATCTGTGCGTCTGGACCAGGCCACACCTTTACACAAGCTGGCCACGAAGTACCAAGTGCTGGGTCTTCAGCAGGGCATCACCCAGTACATGACCCAGAATCTGGCCCAGGACTCCCCCGCAGGCCACGTGGCAGGCTGGTACGAGTACGCGCTGCAGGCCGGGGACGTGACTCTGAGGGACAGTTGTCTTCAGTATCTGGCCTGGAACCTGTCCTCGGTGCTGCAGAGCGGGGAGTGGGGGGGCATCAGCAGCCACCTGCTCATGGCCCTGCTGCAGCGCTCCGACCTCATCCTGCAGAGTGAGATGGAGCTGTTCGCGGGGCTGGAGGCCTGGATCATTCACAACGACCCGGACGGCCTGACAGCAGAGAACGCGCTGAGGGCCGTGCGCTACGCCATGATGCCTCCACGAGAGCTCTTCCGCCTGCAGACGCACTCGTCAGTGCTGGCTCGCTACCAGGAGTCTGTGCGTGACCTGCTCTACATGTCCTACCAGTTTCACTCAGCCTCACCAATGCACATGGCCAAATACTTTGATGTGAACTGCAGCCTCTTCGTGCCCCGGAACTACCTCTCTGCCCTGTGGGGGTCGCCCTGGATCATCAGCAACCCAACGCGGGACGACCGCAGCATCAGCTTCCAGACCCAGCTGGGGCCCAGCGGCCACGACGCCAGCAAGCGCGTGACGTGGAACGCGCTGTTCTCGCCGCGCTGGCTGCCGCTCAGCATGAGGCCGATGTACACCGAGACGGGCGCCATGCAGCCGACACGCGTGGACGGGGGGCGGCCCCGCGTCATCATCACACCGGCCACGTCCAGCGCAGACTTCGCCGGCGTCAACTTCCAGAAGACGGTGCTGGTGATGGCTCACCAGGAGGGGAAGGTCGTGGTGAAGCACGTCTACAACTTCCACCAGAGCACAGAGGAAAGCGGAGACTTCCTGGCCGACGCAGACCTGTACCGTCGGGCCTCGGATTACCTCATCGACAGCTCCCTCTTCCTCCACATAGTGGTGAAGCCCCTGTACCAGACCCTCATAACCACCAAGAACTGACCCTGTCACGTCTCCCAGAGTAAAAGATGCTGCTGTGTTTATCTTAGTGTCACACAACGAACCCCACGAAAAGATCCAGACCAACAGTCCATCTGTGTCGATCCTCTGCGCAGTGGGTCTGAGAGCAGGAGCCACAGCTTCAAACGTGTCTTCTTCTGCAGGAAGACGCGTCCATACTGTTGTGTTAGGAAATTAGAACCCTGGGGTCTGGCCTTTTCATGGGGAGTCGACATAAGAAAAATCTGCATTTCCAGCTTTAACCTTTGAGTTTGAATTTGATCCCTGTCACATTTTTATTCGCGTTGTCTTTAAAATATTGGTGCTATTATCTCCCACGGACAGTAAAGGGGTCACTGTCACGTATCACTGACTATTAAACCACAGAGAAACTGCAGCTCAGAGTAGTTTTGGTGCATTTTCATTCAGAATGTATGACCCCCCCGCCCCATTTGTTCACTGTTGTGATGGAAGTCATTCGATTCTCTGTTGCATGAGTCATCGTTATCTGCTAATAAAGATTTTTACTACTTATCAGGGCCTGAATTTACACACGAGCTCGTCTCATCCCTTCTCAATCTTATTAACTCACTTTCAGCGTTTGCAGAATATTTCCTCTACTTCTCTGTGGTTTCAGTCGACATCTCTAAAGATTTTAAGATGCTTTAGAATCTTTATCTGTACTAGGATAAAGTCTTATCTGGAAATTCTTAGAAATTCGGAGAATGTTTTTTACAATTTCACTCTTTGGACATTTTCAAACACAGCCCATGGTTCTTTTTTTATTAGTTCATCTTTTAGTTTTTAATGTGTACCCACGACACCCTCTGAACAGTAATAGTAAAGAAAAAGAAGTCAATCAAACCTAAAAATAAACAGCACAACAATGATCTTTATCCACTAAATCAATTGCTGTCGTTATTCATTTCCAGCCATAAACACACTCACAACTAACGATGGTAAATATATATGATATGTAGTATAACACAACCCCAGTGATCAGGAAACTCTGAAACATTCATCTGAACACTTTCAGGCTGAGATGTCAGGGCCTCAGGCTATTCTTACAAATATCATGAATAAAAAGGCTCACGATTATTCCTGATGTTTAGACAGATGTGTAGCCACAGTAATATTTATAGATGTTATTTCCAGGTATCAGTGTAGTCATTACTTCTACTTGTTACTCGTGATAACTTCACACTGAAACAAATAAAAGCATGAAACAGCTGTTTAGAGACAGGAATACATGGAATGGGTTTAAGAAGAATACCAGAAGTAGCTGCACACAACGTTTTACATTTCACACAAACACAACAGGAAGTTTGCACTAACACGTAAATACATTTGCCGCTACGCGCTCTGCTTCACTACATTTCCCAGTGTCCTTTGCGCTCCAAGCAGGAAGAACGTTCTCTCGCAGGGGCTCACACTGATCCAAGTTAGGAGCTTTCAGCTGCCAGCCTTGGCCCATCATGTAAGTGCTGCGGAGAATTCTTTGCAGTGCAATTGAAAAATTACCTGTTTCCCCCGACGCCTGCGGGAACTGTGCAATTGTAACAGCGCTCTTTGCGCGGACGCGCACGCTTCGGACGCAAAAAGACTCCAAGTGCAAGAAGATCGAGGCTTGTATTTTGCATCTTTGTTGCAAAGCAAGCCGCTGAAGCTCCAGCGCGAGGGCGATGGAGGGAGGGAGTGAGAAAGAAGGCAAAGTCTTTTGTGCTTCCCCTCCCCCTCATCAAAGCAAAGGGGAAATGTCTCAGCCAAAGGGAGGTAAGAATATGACACCGATCTGTGCAAAACTACCGACATGCAATCAGTGCTGCACGGTTTGCAACATGCACCGCTGCAGCTCGAGCGCGGCCGGTGCATTTTAAAGTTAGATGGTTTAGAACGGTCAGTTGCATTTCCTGTTTAAGATCTTCCCCTTTGCACAGTTCCTGGTAAGACGATGCTGTGTGTTCACTGGTATTGACGTGGTAGCAGCGTAGACGCAGGGATGTTGAGCACAGGGCGCCTTTAATAGTCACGAGATAGACAAGGACACTGCAACTCTTTAGAATGAAGTGTGCAGGAGTTGGTGCATGGCCCCATGCACATTGCTGAAGGTAAATCATGTGCAGCGCTCCAGAGAGACGTGGTTTGGTGCAGGAGAGCATCGCGACATGACAACCTGCAGCTGTCAGTGGTCAACTTTGAGTGTTTATTGGCTGCAGATTTGTTTCTGCTTATGGAATAGAAATTGAAAATCTAATAATAGAATTTGTTGTGAGCTTTATGTGGTGGTGAGTTCACGAACGTGGCCTTCTGTTGCCTATTAAAATACAAGTCTCCAGGGAAAAAGTCCCTGTTTTTGTCAGCAGCTGCTTCTGTCCAGGCAACTACATGTGTGGAGCCCCCAGTGTTTGCACACTGATGTGCAGCTCTCTCCTCAGCGGGGATACGAAAGCTTGGTTTGTCACACTTTGACCCCAACTTTATCACCGTGCAGTAGCAACAGGAGCATTCCTGCAGCTCAAGAGCTGATCATCAGTGTATGCAACCTGCACGGAGAAGAAGAAAACGAGCTGCAGAGAAAGCACCTCAGGCTTTTTTTTTCTTCCTCCTCTCACCATGTTTACCAAGAAGTCCAAAGTGAGGCTGGTTCATTGCACAACGTGCAGAGCACACACACGCACGTGCACACACACACACACACACACACACACACACACACACACACACACACACACACACACACACACACACACACACACACAGAGGCTGTACAGGATGTAACAGGTAGGAGAGAGAGCCCCTAATGGTCAGAGCCTCTCAGTGTTTATCTGGTACAGTCAATTGTTCGCCCACCTACACAGAGAGAAGAACTGTCTTGTTGCAGCAGGTTCGTCTTGTGATGAATAATGCGCACACACGCACGTATCTGGTCTGTAGATGAATGAGTGGCTTTGGGACTTTCCTGAGAGCACAAGTTGGTTTCACTTGTCATTCATTGATGTTGTTTGGTGCAGAAAAAGTCACTGATACAGATGTAATGTTCCGATTAAAGCCGATTAAACGATTGGTTGTTTATTCACTCCATCAATCCTGCCAGCTGCCCGTAGCTCAAACAAACAGAAATGAATTAACAGGCAGCTGTTTTGACCATTTCCAGCATGTCAGAGCTCCAGTGACAACAGTTTAATTACAAACCCGACACCAGCTTTAGGTTTGTGTCTCTTTGTGATTCCAGGTGTTTTGGTTGGTACCAAACAGATATGGAGGGTTGTAGCTGTTGCTTGCAGCTCTGCACAGATTGTGCAACACAGAATTAGTGTTTAACTTCTTACTACTGAAGGAAACGAGTAGAAATCTGTGAAGCCAAAATAAGCACCAAGTTCTTGTGTTTTATTAAAACCATGCCAGTGGCAGCTACTTCGTGCATGGACGCATTTTAAGTCTTGCGTCTCCTCCTCTGGTGCTGACTCTTTCTGCCCTCACCTTTTGTGAGCTGTGTGTTGCTGAGTGCTGTAGTGTTCTGGGCTGGCTGATGGCACTGTGACAGTAGCCCTCCCAGCTTGTGTGCCCCTTCAGTCTCATCTGGCCCTCATGCCCCTGCACAAATGTCCTGTTTGTCATGCAAATGGAGGCTGAGTTTTCAGCTGCACAAATACTAAACTTGCTGTTGTGAGGAGCTGATTGTTGGTCCAGTTCCATGCTTATAGTGGCTTCTTTTTTTGCTGCAATAATAGTAGAACTGTTGAGATGATCCACTGTCTGTGCTTCTCTTTTTGGAGGGGGCCGACTAAGTAAATATGCAAGGATTCCGACTGCCAGGAACCAGATAAGTCCTGTTGCAGGTTTGCATGCAAGCAGAAGTGTTTAATGCATTTTAATGGCAACGGAATGAGACTTAGATCCTGTCCTCGAGTTGGTTCAATCTAAGATAACACTGGTCCTGATTCTGCTGCAGGCTCAAGGATTCAGCCATGACCACCGGGGGAGAGAGGGCCTGCACAGTTGCACAGCATCGCAAGATAGTGTATGCAAATCAATGCATACACTGCAGATGGAGGCCAGCATTCAGATTCCTTTTCAACATTTATGCAAAATGTAAACTGGTCTGAAAGATATAAGAAGGTAGAATTTACAGTTTGCTCACTGCACTCGGGAGGAAAAATCCTTTTCCTGCACAGAGCTGTCTGCAGCTACACGAGGCAGATGCATTGCTTTCTATTCAACAACCATCTGGATTTGAAGAGAACACTGTGTCAGCCCAGTGAGAATCGAATTATTCCCAACATTTCACTCCACATTTGGAAAGCGATTTAGGAAAAATGCCTGCGCTGGTATTTGATTTTTAAATCTGTCACAATAGCTGAAAGCGTGACAGGAGTCTGGAGGCTCAGTTAATGCTGACGTTAGCCAGCGATCAGCAGTTTTTACCCTGCGTTGTTCTTTTTGAAGCACGATTTTCTCCTCATGTTGAATAAAACAACTCGTCACCAGCTCTAATTAGCAGCTTAGCAGTGATTACAGTAAATTGTTTTGAGTATAGAAGAGCAGCAGCATAATAAACCATTTTTACTGGAAACGGGGCTTTGATCAATCCCCTGATGAATCGAGTGATACTTTGATTAAACATTTAAGTCATAAAATGCCATAAAACCACAACACTCTTTTATTAATTTCACAGGCGTGTGCTCAGCAGGTACAGCCTCTCTGTGTATTTGGCGCCTGGTGACGCTGCTGCAGAACCGTCTTCTTCTGCTAAACTGAACAAGGTTAACGGGCTCCCAGCTTCATGTGCAGCGTGCCAGCATGAGAGTCATATCGAAGACAGACAGTAAGATATAAATAAACAGGTCTCCCAAAAAGCTGAAGTGGATCCAGTTTGTTGAGATGGAGTCTGACATGTTAACAGGATCCTGTTTACTGTCTGAACTGATTCACTCGTGACAGTGTGAGCTTTATAGTTTGTGCAGTGGTTGATGATGATGATGGAGGGACACAGACCTTCACCCACATCCTCCTCGTGTTTGCTGCCTCAGCTAGAGGAGATGCAGACGTTTGCCACCTTGTTAGTCCATCATAGTTGATGCTATGGAAGCCTTGATGTGACAGATGTAGATCAGGAGGCTGCTTCAGCCTTTTCTCACTGGTCACTATAAGGGAAACGTGTAGTGGCAGCACAGTGGCTCAACCTTTGCTTTGCTGCATTTTCAGTGATGTAGAAGGATGATAAAAGTGACACTGTGCAGTCTGACAGAAGACTGCGTGACGCCCCTCTCACACAGTGTAACTGCAATAAACCAGCAGGACGCCTGTTATCTCCCAGTTTGTTTCAGCCTTTGAGTACATCCAGGATTTGTTCTGGGCTCGATGCTCCGAGGCGACCTGAAGCTGACACCTCCACACTCTGTGCCTTCTATAAGTATCATTCAAGTTGAGCTGAGTGCACAGGACGTGTAGCATGAGCCGGTGCCTCCCAAAGGAGCGTCCAACAGCTGTAACCTAAAGGAGCTGCCATCTTTGGAAGTGGAGAGTGTCTCACAAACTGCCAGAGCGTTTGGAGGGGGCCACACAGCCGCGGGCTCAGACTGGAGTTATTTTCCAATGCGACCAGCCAGCCGCGCCCCCATCCTCTCTTGTTGCTGTCTTTTCCTGTCCTTCCTTGTGAGACTGGCTGCAGTTTACAGCCTGCCTCTCTCTCTGATTGATCTGTCTTCCTCTGGCTCTGTGGAATTCCATTGAGGAACGTTTGGGATGGTTGGAATTCCAGCCAGAGTGTATGCGTGGGTTAGCAGCGGGGGCCGTGTGTCCCCATCACCCAGTACTCATTATCACGCAGGCCAGCCGCTGCTTGGCCTCACACACTTTCAGGGCAGGCAGTGTATTTCTACAGCCGCCCACTGCTCTGCAAATCTTTCTGTCAGCATGATTTCTCCTTTACTTGCTCCTAAACTGACATGAACATGACGTGCATGACAGGACCGTTTGCGTGCTCGGGTTGGGCGTGGCAGAAACTCGGAGCACTGTCTTCCTCAGCTGTTCTCTTCTCCCTGTCACTGCATGAGAAAATATGACAGCCATGCATGTCACGTCGAAGCCAACTATTCTTTGTTCTCACTGGTTTCAGCAGGAACAAGGAGTGTCCCGGCACAGCCGCCCATCTCCTGTGGCCTCCCTCTGGCATGTCGCTGCACACTTGAGCTCATACGCTGCAAATCACCGGGAATGATATGTGTGGCTGCTTTTAATTAACCCACACTGACTACCACAGTATGCAAGTTTAACGCTGAGCTCAGCAGAATTGAAGGAAAAGACTCTGTAGCTGAGTTATGCAACCAAATGTGCAGATAGTCTGAAACTTGATCGCTCACTGTCTTTCCTAGTGCACTTGGAAATAAAATATACATAAGGAGTGTGAGTATTTCCACCCGCAGTGGAATGACAAGGCTAATGCATTTCAACAGATGAATGTCAGACAGAGTTTGACCTTTTACTTTATCCTGTGTTCCACAGTATCAGACGACCCACATTATAAAGGGGTGTCCTGTAAATAACTAGCATTACATGACAAGTCTGGGGTTTATACTTATTTACTTTACTTTACTTTACTTTGCTTGGCAGACGCTTTTATCCAAAGCGACTTACAAGGAGCTAGCGCTGGGTGTCTGGCTCAGAGACACACCTGGTAGGGAACAGCTAATGAGTCAGACGGGGTTCGAACCCACAACCTTCTGCATTCCAGTCTGACACTTAACCCATTGAGCTACCAGGAGCTAATTAGGTGTGGAGACTGTTCTTAATAACTATTAAATCAAAGAAAAAAGAAGGAAAATGGAGCATAGCCAATAACCTAAAAAGAAAGAAATCACCGGTGCACTGAGCAACAAATACAGAGCAGCTAAAGAAAACGACCGCCGATGACAGATGTGCACCACCCAATCACCACGAACCAAATACCGTGTCAGATATTCCCCTTGAGGGATGGAGGCGACCAAAAAACGAGCTGGAAGTAGTGATCGCATGCGACATGTCAGAAGATTTAGATTTCTTTATGGATTTATTAATTTACCTTTGGTCACTTGTTCGTGATAAATGATCGAACATAATGATCATGGAAATGTTGAAGAACTACCTAAACAGATTGTGAAAACCTTCGCTGATGGATTTCGTTTGACTGTTCGACTTAAATTTCTCATTATTTCCATCTTTGCTTTTTATGATGATACATGCTCATTCCTGCCTGCCAAATAGATTACATAACCCAGTGCCCCTGTGACCCCCCTCCACCTCCTCGCCTGTTCTTTCTTACACCTCTGTTTACTCTTCTCTCTTTGTCATTCCTTCTCGGTCAGTAGCAGCGGGCACTGAATCAGCTGAGACAGATCATTGTACATGTTGCACTTTCAGGTTGTTTTGGACGTTTGTCTGTTCGTCTGCACAACCCCCCCGCTACATGCAGCACGCTGCTACCTGCCTCGTATGACCTGCTGTGCTTCACATACAAATCTGAACCCGCAGCTTGTCTGTACTGGGATGTCTGTGTTTGTTCATGCGTGCAGAAGCGTGCTGCCTCTTTTATCGGGATGAAAGTCCAGCTGGAAGAATTTCTCATGTATATTTACTGATAAACATCCAGGTCTGGCTAATGCTAAGTATGTATTTCTCCTGTAGCTTCTGTTTTTGAAAAGTTTCTTTCATTCAGTGAAGTTCAGTTAGGAAAGTTAAGACCACAGGTCAGGAGGACTTTACGCACGCATTAAAAAGACATCGTTGCATCTTACTTGCAGATATATAACAGAACACAACATTTTACAGCCATATATGTTTGGCCCACATCCATTCACGCTCTGAGTCCGACCATCACATGCCAGGAAATGTAATAGATTTACACTGCTGGAAATGCAAAACAAAATTCTCTCTGAACATTTTGTTTGGTTCAGTTTCTCTTCCTTTATCAACTAAGCACCTGAAAAACGTCAGTACCTGCAGGTGTGGCTTACTACAGCTTCTGAACACACTTTGCAGTTGCATCCACCTGTTCAGTATCTGGCCCAAGCACATGTGACTCTACTGTAAATGGCCTTTTGATGCCATTTTAGGCGACATGATACACAGAATTCACTTGAAATTAGTCCTCGGAAGCAAGTTGTGGCTGCAGGACTTTCTGCTTTAAACATTTAAATATATGCAGTTAGAGCGGTACAGTCGGAGTTGTGTAGACTTGCTGTTTTCTGTGTGCCTGTTATAGACCTGTTAGCACAGAGCTGGTTCCCAGCTACCATTGTTGTCTGTGTAAATGCACGTAGGAGGGGCTCAAAGTGACATTTTAGTGCAACAAAGCTGCTTTGGAGAGTGGAGACCGGGAAGCAGGCAGCCAGAGGCCACCAGCATAGGGCCTCATAGCACAGCACTGTCACACCCTGCACTGTTTGAACAAAGCAGGACACAGTGGAGTGCATACGTGTGCATGATATGCCTTCCGGACAGCTTTCTGAACGACGGCTCAATGTGTTGCATGTTTTTGGCAGCGAGCTGTGTGAGAAATTCCAGTTATTCCACTGGCGCGGTTCCACTTCTTTTGAAGAGACACACCTTCAGTTTTCTTTTAATAGCATGTTGTGGCATAAGAGGGGCGGTGCACCGCGCAGTGACCTAAAAATATTACCTCACAGCTCAGAAAGTCACACACACATACCCAAGTGAGCATAGCAAACATTTGAGATGCATAGCCACTACCTCTCCTCCTTGAGTCACCTATAACAGAGCAGGTCTGTGTGTGTCTACTTTTTACTGCTCTGGCTGGGTTCAGCTGCCACAAGCCAGACTGAGGAGGTTAGAGCCAGATGCTGTGTGCAGCACGCACACACACACACACACACCCACACACACACACACACACACACACAGTCACATCCTCAGGAACACTGTGACACCCTGTTAACGAGGCGCCCGGCCGTTAAACTGTCAGTGCAGCACCCGCAGATGGAGCGAGCACACCTGGGCTGCCAGACCTCCTCCTGCTCATCTTCTTCATCTCGCTCTGAGTGCCTGTTACATTCAATTAGGACCTGGAGTCACTTACCCCATCCAGTCGTAAGTGTGGATGACAAGATGTGTCTGCAGTTGCTACATCAAGAAGAAATGCGATAACGACCTGGGCTGGGGGGTTGGTTGCCTTAAATCACCTTGATTAGTTTTGCTGTGGCGCTCACGTCGCTGCTGCCACTGAAGGGGGAGAACGAGAGTAAAATGTTGGCCCGGACGTAGTCTGGTCAACCGATCTCTCATCCTGAGCTATGTGAAGAAGTCAAGTGTGCTTGGCTGTCAGCGAAACATCCTCTCTGGAGTGTCACCAGTCTGCTCTCTCCTGCTCTGACATCGGTCACGTTGTTAGAGATGGAGGGTAAAACTAGAGCTGAAATAGTGATTTGATTGAGTAATTAACTGCAACAACAAGAGTTTTTCTGTGGCACCTTTTGAAATGTGAGGAGTTGCTCGATGCCGTTGTTTAAAATATATTTAAATATATTCGACTTGAGAGCTTTTAGTTCGATGAGTACTTTAAAGTTGCCAACTTGTGCTTTGAAAAGTTGTGATGTACTTTGTTTATTATAACATTTGGCTCATAGATAAAACGACGTCACCACCTTCTCAGTGGTTTAAGAACAGGAGAACTGTGGATCGATTTACTAATTACAGTTTTAATTTACCTGGTTAACATTTTCTTGATGAGTAATTGTCTGAAAACTGTGACTTTTTTTCACTTTGGAAAGTGTTGTTTCATTGATTAATTTTCATATAGTTTCAGCTCTAAAACCATTCAGAACTTTTCAGATTCAGATATTGTTGTTCGGTATTTGAAGGTTCAGTAAATGTCAAATGATTTACTGTATATTAAAATATACTCACTCTACTGTTATATATTATACTATTTTATACTCATTGAATAATAAATAATTGATTAATTGGTAGGTCAACAATGAAAATAAGAATTATCAAATGTGAATATTTTCTTCTTTTTCTCAGATGTTCTGGAACATTTTGCAGCTCTGTAAACAGAAGCTCCAGTTCTTAGTAACAGAACCAGACAGTGATTTGATACTTGACCAATCAAAGTACTTTATCACATTGACACTGTGACATCTGAAATCGGAGACGTGTTTATATCACGGTCGACCCATCTGACGATGACTGTTTTTGCCTTACAGGAAAGAAGAAGCCGGCCCTCAAGCTCTCCAGGGAGGTGTTTGAGCAGCCTCCTGCTGCAGTGTAAGACTCTTTACATCACACAGTATATCTGCACATCATGTTTTCACATTCAGGTTTCTCACTGTGGGAACATTAGCAGATATGAAAATGAACTTCTTCATATCACACTCCTGATATTAGACATAATTCCTTCTGCAGAATAATTAGTACATTTAGTTTCTCCTCGCTTGGTTAACGTGATGCTGAGGCTGCAGCAGCCTGTGTGAACTGTATGAAAGTGAAACTAACTGTGGAGTTGGTTTAGAAGTGAATCATCTTCATTAAGGAACCTGCAGCAGAAAGGCGTTTTGGTTTCAAGCCAACGTCATGTTATATGTCACACGTTCAACCAAATGTGTATCTCTGGGCTGGATTCTATTGTTCTCTATGTTAAAATGACATTTCTCTGTATTTATTATTTACCATTTGTTGCAAATTATTTATTTTCTATTTTACAATAAGTCTTTCTGTCTGTTTTTATTTAATATCTATTTATTTCAATGCTTTAAAAAGGTTTGGCTAATTTACAATGTATTCTTATAATATAATTGAGTTAACTTTATTGTTTTTAATTGATTTTAATTATTTAATACTTTCTAATCTAATCTACTACTTTTTTCATAATGAATTACATTTATTAGATTTTTAATCTTAGCTGATGATGACCATGAGATGCAGTCAAAAGCTCTGAAAATAAAAAATGAGTTTTGTCACGTGTAGTCATCTTCTCAGACTAGTGGAGAACAAACTTTTGCTTCTGCAGTTTTCACCTTGATGTAAAACTTAATAAAACATCTATCTGTGTGTTTCAGACCTCCCAGGGATTTGGATTCAAAAGCCTCCGTAACCATCGGCGAGAAGGTAATTTCATATTTATTTTCCTTTCATCTTTGCGTTTTCTCCAAACCAATTTGAAGTTTATATTTTTTACTTACCACAGACTCTTACATAACTCCTCACTGTTTACCTTTTTTCCTCCTCCCAGTGTATTTTTGATTGAGTAATCGTTCAGTCTCAGTCTACAGAGGTCAACGTAATAAAGGCTCTGTTCGCTGTAACTAATGCTCCGTTGAACATTACAGCCAGAATGAACACTTGTGATTATGGGGACACAGGAATGCCTTTTATTGCCCATTGGGCAGTAAAAACATTTATTTTAAACCCATCAAATAAGTGGAATTTTCCACTGGCAGACGGTTCTGCTTTTCCTCTGCTCCAGTTGGCCAGAAGTCAAAGTGAAAGATTTTTTTTTCTTTGCTTTAATCATGTAGAAAAAGATATTTTGCCTCCTGCTACGTGGCGAGAGAGAGACACACTTTAATGATTCATGCTTCAGTGGAAGCTGAGCGATTTCTTTAAAGCAGAGATGTGAGATACCAGTAATCGGTTTCGCGTTGTTGTGTTTGTCCGGAACAGAATTTTGAGGTGAAGGCAGATGACCTGGAGCAGATCTGCGAGCTCGGCCGAGGAGCGTACGGCGTGGTGGACAAGATGAAGCATGTCCCCAGTGGCCTCATAATGGCTGTCAAGGTGGGTGAAGGAAGCATAAAACGACATTTGGGTGCTCTTGTACACAACCGGTTTCTGCCATGTATTGTCTTTTGGTTGGGTTCATTTGAGCTGATGTGAAATGAAAGCAGCCCAGCTACAGGACTGTGTGAGGGGTGTCCGGGATGCTGGGTCAGGCCGCAGAGGGGATGGGGCTTTTACACCATTGGTTAATTTTCATTTCCCGAGTCGGTAGATACCTCAAGGTTTGAGGAGCCTGAGGATTTAAAAGCTAGTTGTCATTTGCTGACAGTTTCCAATGTAAGACTTTATTAATACAAACCAAAAAGGGTAGTGCTGCAGAATTCACTTCATATAAATCCCAAACAGTGTTTAGGAATATAAATAGCCACAAATAAAAATAGAGCTTTTAGCACATGCTGAACATTACAGGGAATGTGCTGCAGAGTTGTCCATCAGGTCCATGGACTGTAAAAGGGTCACATGAAGAACTAAGCTTAGCTGTTCTAGAGAGGTGCTTAACTTTATAGGAAGGAAGATATTCATCCAGAAGACTGATATGTCTTTGGATGAAGAAAAAGTAAATGACTTCATCATCTCCGAAGCACAGTCCAGCTGAATCTATGTGTGTGTGAGGGACAAGGCCAAAAACCGGTACAGACTAGGCGTGACCCTCAGGCAGCTCCATGTGACAGACAGACTACTGAATTTGTCTTTCTGTGGCGGAAATCGCTGCATGGCCTCAGAAATGCCTCTGAAAACATTGCTGCTTTCACCAAATTCGAGTTAAAACTTTACCGTTGTAAAAAGCAGCGGGACCCACGGCTGAAACGTGATGACTCTGTTAGGACGCTGCAACAGGTTTAAATGTTGAAAAATTACCACTTGACTTGACTTTTTTTAACAGTTTACCACAGTTCTTCTTCACATTTTCCAAACTGCTGTGAACAAGGTAAAACGTTAAGATGTTGCAGTTGGAATGAACCCTACATCATCTTCTTATTGTTTTGTTTTAGCGGATTCGGGCCACAGTGAACACTCAGGAGCAGAAAAGGCTGCTCATGGACCTGGACATCTCTATGAGAACCGTGGACTGCTTCTACACAGTCACCTTCTATGGAGCACTATTCAGAGAGGTATCGTGATGTAACACGTTCACAGTGGAGCAGACTTTTGTTTGTTCTGATGCATGGGTTTAATAAATCACCTACTGTCTGCGCTGCCCCTTAACGCCTCACAACATGGATAACCTACATGCTGAACTGTCCCTGAATACCTCACAAGACAGATGACCTATAGTCTGTACTATCCCTGAATATTCTCAGATGAAAGCGCACACTTCAGAGCCCCTAATAATAACACATTAACACGTGTTAATCAGTATATAGTGTATAACTAGGAACTAAAGCTGTAGCATAAATGTAGTACAGTAAGACCTAAAGTAAAAAAAAGGAAAATGACAACAAAATCCATTCATAATTTCATTTACGTCATCCTCACGTTTGCCGATAATAGTGAGGTGATTCCTGCCAACACCCAGATAATCGTAATTCCAGCATTCATTGTTGACATGCTGTGAAACTCATCCCAGGCGTGAGCTCTAATGACAAACAGGCCGGAGATGAAAAACACATCTAAAGAGTTTTGGCTGCAGATCACTTCCTGCAGCAGTGACTGGATGTTCAGGATTTCCTCGCTGTGACTGAAACACTGGAAAATCACTCGCTTCCTGTCTGATTGGAATCCGGCCGGTTGCTTTGTCGGTGCTTTTCCTGGTCTTTTTCCAAACCTGACTGTCTGTTGCCAGGGTGACGTCTGGATCTGCATGGAGCTGATGGACACCTCCCTCGATAAGTTCTACAAGCAGGTGATCGAGAAGGGCAGGACTATCCCCGAGGACATCCTGGGAAAGATCGCTGTGTCGGTGGGTTGAATGTGAATCTAAACAGACAGAGGGTTGTGCAGCTCTCATTCGTTTATCAATGCACTTTGTTTTTACAGATAGTGAAAGCTTTGGAGCATCTGCACAGCAACCTGCAAGTCATACACAGAGGTAGGAGCCTGAGTGGAAACTCATTAAACCTCTCAGAGAAGGTGTCGATACCCTCTTCTCTGATGCATCATCACTCTGCTGCACCGAGCTGCTGCTTCTTCTTTTCTGCTCGATTTAGCTCTGATTAAATGACCAGACCAGTGTTTTTGGCTGGGACGCAGCAAACTGACTTCAAAGATATAGAGACAGACTGCTGTGTCACTTAGTCTTTGTCTGGGCCAAAATACACCTCACAAAATAACTTTCTACTCCAGCAGATGGTGGTAGTCTCTCTTTGTCCTTCAGAAAAGGAAACAGAAGAAGACGGGAGAGATTCTAAATGATCAACAACAATCAGCATCACTAAATGGACTAATAAAATCCCAGTACGCTGCCTGGCCAGCAGCAAATGCTGAATGTGCAGCTTTAGCAAAGAGATGAGTGATAGTTGAACATTTAGCAGCTATTTAGGAAGAAAGTTCTTTCTGATAATTGCATTTTATAGACACAAATGGCTTCATGAAATAGTCTGCAGACATTCTTCCCATTCATGATTTATAGAGGAGCTGTTAGAACGTTCCAGTCACACTGTTTCAGTCATTAAAGAGGGAACACTTCCTGTGACAAACCTCTGTGGCACAGCTGTGACCACTGTGTGGCTCTTGTTGCATCAATGCTGCTTGTAGTCATTTAGAAACTGTTTAAAATAAAGTGACACAGTCGGTCTGTGCCGCTGACCGCAGCGCCAGCGCCGTGGCTGCAGCCTTTGGAGACAGACCAGCATCTGCACAGAGGCTGCACACAACGCTTGTCTTTGTCTTTTGTGTTGCAGATGTGAAGCCCTCCAACGTGCTGATCAACACCCAGGGCCAGGTGAAGATGTGCGACTTTGGCATCAGCGGCTACCTGGTCGACTCCGTGGCTAAGACCATGGACGCTGGCTGCAAACCCTACATGGCGGTGAGCAGGAGAAACAGAAAGTCTCTGTTTTAAATAATCCACACATGTAATGAGCCGGTTGTGAGTTAAGGATGACAGAACAGTCATCCCTCGCGTCACATCATCTGACTTTCTGTGCCGCAGCCGGAGAGGATCAACCCAGAGATGAACCAGAAAGGATACAACGTCAAGTCCGACATCTGGAGTTTAGGAATTACCATGGTAAATCAGCCTTTTCACTTCAGTTAGGATTTATAGTGGCAGACATGTGACCTCTCTGAGCGCTTCATTTGTGATGAGTACACAAAGAAGTGTCTAGACATTTATAAATATTCATAGATTTCTCATTTGCACATTTGTGACTCAGAACATTTAGTAATTAGCATTTTGGCGTCGGCGACTCAGCAGTCTGTGGCAGTTGCCCATCATTTGAACGTGACTGGTCCTTTACTGATTTGAATTGTAATGAGACACGAATGTTTGGTGTGTAGAGGAGAGAGAAGGTTCGCGCATGGCAGAGGTGAAGGGGGCTGAGCTCATTCACAAAACAAAGAAATCAGTGTGTTGAATAAAACACTTGGGCTGATTTTTGGAGCCGAGGAAACGCACTTAGGGGCCACCTGAACAGGAGCGAAGCAGCTGATGACAAGGTATAAAGCAGGTATAAAGCAGAGCAGTTATCATTAGTGGTGAGGGCTTCATAAGCATCGTCATATAATAATAAAAACGTGTCTCACATATCAAGATACGAACCCAAACACAGGTGTGACCTGTGACACAGCAAGGCGGGATAATCATAACCCTGCTATGAAAGTCGAACCCTGACCCCGACCCTGAGGATGCAGCCTTACTTCCTCATTTTAAGTGAACGTGGTCAATATTGGTGGAAGCAGAAGTCGACCTGTAAGACAAAGGTCACAGTTAGAGTTAAAGAGGAGCACGTCAGAGAAATTAAGTTCCAGAAAGCAGCTTCAGGTGAAATGTTCACCCTCATGCTGTCCGTCCGGACACAGGCCCCTGTAAAACGTCTTCATCAGCCTCTGATGAAGTCAGTACAGCAGGATAGACTAGAAGAAGAACCTGTAACACTGAGTGGATGGATCAGATGCACAGGTTGATCTCTACAGTTCAGTCAGTGGGTTGTTAGGTCAGTGTCTGTGCTGCAGTCTTTCTGCTCTCAACAAACCTTAGAGACTCTCTCTGACATTTAGGAGCAATTCGAAGTCAAAACAGGTTTGATTGATGTTGATTGTTGTTGGAGTGAAGTGAAGGATTTTATCTCTGGTTCAAAGCTACGAAATGCATTGGGAACAAAGATCCATCATTTATCAGAAAATGAACTGTTACGTTGTTCTAAATATGTAAAATATGCAGCAGTGATATTATTAAGAACTTTACTGGTCTATCTGTGAAGAGAATCAGACCCTGTAGGAACGGTTTCCTTCGGTTAATCGTGTGCAGACATTTATCTGAAGAAACAAAGCATGTTAACAGCAGCTCCTAGTGTTTTTCTGACCTCAGTGGGTCTTATCACTGAATCAGACCTGTCTTTCCCCCTCTGTGCGGCACAGATCGAGCTCGCCATCCTGCGCTTCCCCTACGACTCGTGGGGCACGCCCTTCCAGCAGCTGAAGCAGGTGGTGGAAGAACCTTCGCCCCAGCTTCCTGACGATCAGTTCTCGCCTGAGTTTGTGGACTTCACCTCTCAGTGGTACGTCTACAGCCTCGCTGAAAACATTCAGTTCCACATCTTTTTCATGTCTTCACACAACAATCGCCCACTCGTGGCTGAAGATAAGAAGCCAGCAGAGGCGCTGTGCCCTTAAACAAAGCCACAACAAGCCAGACAAAAATGTGTATTGAACCCAGCTGAGTGGGCTTCAGGTAATTTCCCTTTATCAGACTGAGCAGGTTACGACATTTTTTGTTATCAGGCCATACGTCTGTTCTGACACTGTGTACAAGCTCATGCCAGAGTCCTCCAGCTCTGCAGGAAAGATCTGAATTTGTTGTGTTGTCCTCTGATGGTTGAGCAAGAACATTACAGGGAGAACTTGGTATCAGGTGATCTGCACACAAACGTGATGAAACAGTTGAATGCACGTGTCCAACCAGTGCATAAAGCTGTGCATGCTCCTTAACAATCAAATGTGCGACTCATGGACAGATAATGCCGTAGATGTATTTATAGCATTCATCCTTCTGTGACTAACAACCGAGAGCTGAGATGAACACTATTTCATCCTGTAAGCATCGGTGTGAAATCACCAACGCTGAGTGTGAACAGTGTTAGACGGATAGAAAGGGAATTTTGAAAAGCTCGGCCTGCATCTGGAGAGTCGTTCCACTGAAACGACACTGTTGTGAGAAAACTGAAAAGAGATTCTTCCCTATGTCGGCTTCAGTCACACTGCCGCCGTCCTCTGGACCAGCGTAGACCTGATTTGCATGTAGCTGAGAAACAGATTTGTGACCGGGGAAACACACGGTCTGGGATATTTTCTGCATCCCCGATGAGGCTATTTGACGCCACAGATGTAGTGAGGTAATAAGCTGTCTACTGGACGTGTTGTAGCTCCAGTTTGAACAGTGATTGTCACTAAAACAACATCACAGTTTCGTTCTTGCTGTGAATCATGGACGACTTACATTTGTATTTGTCAATTAATATTGTTTTTTTTTTTGCTTCTGTAGCTTAAAGAAAGTTTCCAAAGAGCGACCGACTTACACAGAACTCATGGTGGGTTTTGGGTTTTTTCACTTCCATCACTCTTATAACTAATTATTGTCTGTTTCAGCAGCACTTTGTAATAATCTTAATCTGACACTGGAGGGAGCACTAAGACTAAGATTCCCAGTCCAGCCACAGACAACCGAGACGCCTCAGTGCTCATATCTTCTCTCATAATTCAAATAACTGATATTCTAATCAAATCTGATACATCCAAACAAAATTAATGAGATTTTCCTCCTCAGCAACATTCCTTCTTCACCTCCCATGAGGCCAAAGAGACCGACGTGGCTAGCTTTGTGAAAGTCATCTTGGGAGACTGAGGTGCCGCTCTTGCAGAGGAGTAGGGGGGGAGGAAACAATACAACATACAACAAACACACAGCACCGATCGCAGCCCCTGTTACGTGCAGGACCCCCTCCCTTCTCTCCAGAACCCGACAACGGAGAATCTGACAAGGCAGAGCGAGGAGTTTGTCCTGCCTCTCCGTCCTCCTTACATTACCTACATGGCGGTGGGTAGAGGAGGCAGGTGACGCACACATAATCTGGAATAATTTAATATGTCTGTATGCAAAAACTCCCTCTTTGTCCCACCTCTGTGCACCCCCTACTACTCAAACATTATTAGTCAGCGAGTTGACTTATGTTTTCCCCTTTTTGCTGAATAACAAAAGTGAAAAGAGGTGCAGATTATATAAAAAAATTAATGATATAGTGCTATCTATGTATAATCTAAATGTTTGTATACTCCAAGCAAATGTTGCATCAGTTTATTAATTGACTGCATGTACAGAATATATCTACTGGGCTCAGATGGCCAGTGAGGAACAGTTGTCCTTGTGTTGAAGACCTGCAGATCTCACTTTAAGGCCCTCCCAGTGGTCACAAATAGGTACTGCATTTCGACAGCTTTCCTTTTTATTACAGTGGAGGTCTACTACACATTTTGGGCTCTGGCTGCCTGTGAGTGTGTTTAAGTATGTGTGTGTGTGTGAGTGTGTGTTCGCAGGGCTGCGTGATTCCAGGCAAAGCTACAATATGTCAGTGCTGCCTGGGTAAAAACACTGTGCATGCTCAAACATGACTTTATGCTCGGTGCACACGCAGCAGCAGACACCCCGCGTGGTATGAACAGAATTACACATGTATCTGGGTCCAGTTTGTTCTAAGGAGTAGTAGTTTGGGCCCGGTCACACCAACATCTCTGATGGTAAAATCCTGCACTAAAAGTATTCTCAGCATCGTTGATGCAACTTGTTCATCTTGGATTTTGAAGTAATTTGAATTTAAATTATTTGATTAACTCAGACGTTACCTTAACATGTGCGTTTAAATTTCTGTTCCCCATCACTTCCACCTCAGTGAACTGGCTCCAGTGTGAACAGAGGGAATGACACAGAAACCTCCATCGTGTGACTGTTGCTTTAGTGTTGAGTGTTGGTGTGACCGGGATAAACACAACGTACCATCAAATGATCTAAACCTTTTAACAGACAGGGGATTTCAGACTCAGCCCCTCCCCAAGTCTTAAGGTCGATAAGTGAGGTGAGGTGGGGCGCTGATGCCTTGAACCTCTCGCTCACGCGCGTTACTTTCAGCTCACTTTGTCTTGCAGTTCAGATCCAGTCGCTCATGCAGGCCTGTGCGACATCACACGTGTGACACGTGTGTTTTGACGTTGTGGTCAGTTGAGGGAGAAGATTGCCCATATTCTCCTTGTTGTCTGTACTGAGCCAATCACAACCCTCTCCACTCCCCGTTCCACATGGAAAACTGTATAATATTATTATTATTATATTAATTATTGTTATTATTTAGATCCAGGTTTTTCCCCAAACATATTTACTGCAGTTTTTCTTATTTATTCTAACTGCTGTTTTCCCTCTGAAAACTTGACTGATCCTTTAGAGACTTCTCTTGTGTGTTTGCGTGGCCTGTGTTATGTGTTCCTCTTGGCTCAAACACGTAATTGCTTTTAAACGGTAACTTGCAAGCCTTCTATGTGCCTCTCTATACAAAACGACTAAGGAAAATGTGTAGTTCGAGGATGATGCAGTGATCTCTGCCTCTGTTTGCCCTCACAATGTGTTTTCTTCTAGCTGTAGATCGTCCGCTCTCATCTCATGTCATTGCCTTGGTTCTTGAGTTTTTCTCATGATGGTTTCTGATGGCAGAAAATGCCTGTGTAAGGCTGACACCTTAAATTGTACTATTACTGCTCTAATGTCAAAATTGAAATAGTGGATGTGGCAGGATGGCAGGCTCTTTTCACAGCTGCAAGATTCCAACCATCTCGTCTCTAAATATCTGAATACTCTTGGTTCTCCCTTGATATTTTTCTTAATTTCTTCTGTTGAGTGCATTTCTACTCAGTCTTTCCAGTTTTGAAGTTGTCTGATTATTGTAGAGGCCCTGATGTAAAAGAAGACAAATGAAATCTGCAATGGCTTCAAGTGGATTCACGACTTGTTACTTTTGACCATCAACCGGTCATGGGATTCTACCACTATGTAGACATTTGACATTAATAGGAATGTGTGAAATATGATGCATTGATCAGACTTCTCATTTTAATGCATGTTATTTCATGGCACAGTATTTTCCCATCTTGTTCTTCTCATATGTTGCAATGTGAAAACACTCACTCACCCAAATTCTGACGGCATTTCCCGAATGAGGTTACGAGGATTCAGGGTGTGGTAAAAACACATCCACTGAGACGGAAACTCACTAAACCTGGATACCTGGAGCTTTAGCATTGTGGCTCGAATGTGTGTAATACTACATGAGAGGCACAAGCTGTCGCTAGATGCAGTACACAACAAAAACCACGGTGCCTTGCAGTCCCAACAGTTTACTGATACTTGAGCTACATGGTTCGTATAGGGATCGACACTACACAACGGCTTCATTCAAAGTTGCATTCATTGATTTCCTGGTCTGATGGTGCGGTGCCCAAAAACACACCGTGAAATGTGGCACACATGTCGGGGAAACAGGTCAAGATGGCGTAAAACCCCAGCACTAGCGTGCTCCTCTGTAGTGAGGCTTATTGGCCAGAGGAAGGTTCAGCCAAACTGCTTCCTCCTTCGTCTCCTTCCAACACAGATCAACTCGACTCTCGGCTCTCTTTTGGTATCAGCTGACGTTCTGCCTCTTTAGATGCGAAATGCACCATTATGCTTTAGGCAGGTAGTTTATCTTTTTTGATGAGCTGAAGGAACATATAGACCTGAATGGAACTGTGATGCTGTTAATCAGATTTGTCATCATATAAGTCCTCGTATGTTTTTTGCTTAAATGACTCAAAAAAAGTTTTTAGACAGTAAAAAAATCCAGGTTTAGTGACTAAACCTTGAAATCACACAACTATTATGCAAATACAATGTAATTCACATCAAAACATTCACTGCTAAATGCTAATGTTCAGTACATTCATTGGTTTTTATATGTCCTGCTGTTTTGCCATAATTCAAAACAAACCTTGTCGGGACTCAGTCCAGTTCAGTCAATCAATATAGTGACCCTGGAGTTTCCTGTTTTTTAAGCAGGCAAACAACCTTCATGTCACCCTTCACACCTTAATCTGCTTCCCAGGACTCAGGTCCCACTCTTTAGTTTACTGTCCACAGCAAACACTCTGCCTCAACAAGCTTCCCTCCCTCTGTCTGATTGTCGTATCTGTATGCATCAGATTAGAGTAGGCGTCCAGTCACCAGACTGGACATTAAGGAGACGCCCTCATTAGTACATTAGTAAGAATGAAAATACAGATCTCTAATTGCTTTCCCGTGTTCATTACATGATGAAATTAGCTAAATTCAAGTCACACGTTTTCTCAGTTACTTTGGATGCAGTGTAGCCCATCACAGGTCTGTCTCAACCTGTCACGCCTGCTCGCTGTTTTCTGTTCTCTGGAGAAGCCTGGCCGAGTGCCTGAGTCTCATGATGAGCAGCGCACCAGAGTCCTGTTTGTTCATCACATAGTTCATCACACATTTTCACTAATTTAGTAAATGAAACTGTATGAGCAGACCTCCTGCTGCTCAACAGCATCCAGCGTAGAAGCAGTCAAGACACTCTGACATCCCAGCTGTTGAAAATAACGGATTTAGGTCTGTGTAGTATATGTGGGTGTTTAAGTGCCTAACAGTGTGTTTCTCTGGTGCACATTCACATTCTCTGTCTTTGTGAATTATGCTTCAATGCTGTTTTTGTCCTTTGGTTTCTCTCTGGGACACACCGACAATGCATATTGCTGTGATGTTTTGCACTGTACTGAGGAGCCATATCACACTGTCACATTAGGAGTGTATTACTGTAAAGTCTAGGAGAGGTTGCAGTCTCTGTGAACACTGACTTTAACCAAGGTGTTCTTGGAAGCCTGTTTGGACTTATGAGGTTCTGAAAAGTCACAAAAAAGACTGTAACAGAACAAATGTAGTTTATTACAGCCTTACATATCTGATGTTTGGTAATGACCCGTCATCAGTAAACGGTAAAACAGTAAAAGGTTTACTGGGTAATATTAATAGTTCTGAAATACCCAGTTAGATTGCTTAGGATGTAGTAGTTTCCTAGTTATTCCACAGAAACTACCACGGTTATAGGTAAAGGGTGCAGGTATAGTTACGCCAGATTTAACTAGCATGACATGTTTATTACTTTTATTAACAACATTCAATTTGTTCTATTACTGAGATATTATCCTGTAATTACCAAGCTGTCATCTGTAACAGTGGGATACTGTGCTCAACAAGATTTTGCCCCACAGTACTTAATGATATACTATACGAACCAGTGCTGTTCGTTTAGAATCAAGAATCAACACTTTGGGATTTATTTGAGAATTTACATGTGTTTATCATGATATTAAACTGAGTTATGATGGCGTAGATGTGTTTTATTTATAGGGGTGGAACGTTTCTCTGAACCTCATAAAGCCACACTCGCTGTGTGTTGACCCGTGTAATGTTTCCAGTGGTGATGAGAAATCAGAGCTATGTGCATGCGTTTGTGCATCAGTGTGCTGGCGAGTGGGCAGCGCTAGCTCTGTTCCTGTCTGGGCAGGAGCTCTTCTCAGAACTTGCACCAAGATAAGATTTTTTGTCTCAGCTTCTCAGACATGCTCAGTTTTATGTTTCCCCTGTTACTGTCTCTGTGTCTGCTTGCATGAGGGAATTCCCGTCCAGTCTATTTGGGGCTTGCTCTCACCTGCTGAGTAAACCTCGGTCACTGGAGGCTATCAGGGCCAGGACGTCCGAGTGGAAACTCGGCTGATTATTCACACACACACATCCCATCGTGATTCACCTCGTAACCCCAAAGTGTATCCGAGCGCAAGTGGCTTTTACTGGAATGAGACACCTGTTTTCTTTAAAAACAAAGCGTTTCAAAGTCAGGCAGAGATGATGCGATGAGGCCCAGAGAGAATCAGAGGAAACTTAGCTTCTTCCTCATCCTAAAAATGTGTCGGCAGATTAATCAGGAAGCTGTGTGTGGGGTTCTCTTCCAGGCCTTTACAAAGATTATTTCACATTATATTGAGTGTAACGCCGTCGTTTGTGTGTGGACCGTGCTGAGGTTTCTTTGTTTTTTCCCCCTACCTTTCGCACAACACTTCTCACTTCGAGCATTCTCGAGGTCAAATACTAGGACATGACTCGTGAACCGTGGAGCTTTCTGTTTCTCTGTTGCAGGTGGTAAACTGCTGGTACATACAGCTGTATGTGACTTCTGATGTTGCAGTGTCGTGTTTTATTCAGGGTGGGACATGTGTTGGGGCAGTGCTGGGCCGATTTTTCAGAATAAGGCGCATCCAGAGATGCTACTGTATGTGGAAGAGGATCTCTTTTTGTTGCTGTTGTGTGGGTTCGGGGAGGGTTACAACGGCTACAGCTCGTTGACGCATGGGAAGTGAAGTTCTCAGTATATTTACACATCTCTAAAGCCTCTGCTAAAGACTGATGACTGTTCATTTAGAGCTCAATGAATTTCTATAAATATTTTAGATTGCTCAAACTGATTGTGTGCAATTGTTATGATGGAAATTCAAATAAAAAAGAGGTATTTTTACACAATAAGCTCCTTGTCTCCTCTCTAGTTCCGGCGTGGCTTTAATTTTTCAAGGCCAAAAACTGATCAGTAGGATTCAGTGTGTTTTTTAAAAAAACAAACTAGTTGGAGGCCGGAGAAATGTCACGTAGTGGACCCATTGAACTTCCACACGTGTACAGTATGAGGATATAGGTTGCATAAAAAACACTGAATCTCCTGCAGACCCTGACAAACAAACTCAAGATGAGAGAGCAACAAATCCTGTAAAACCTAAACACTGAGCTGGGAGCTGATTGGACGCATGGACGAGGGGCCGCACCACAAAGGAAACTACCTGTGACTCCTCGTTTTTCACACACCACCTGCTCCGTCACACAGCACGTTTTGACGCACATCCCTCCTGCCCCAAAGTCTCTTCTCACACACAAACTCCTAAGATGTGAGGTAGATATTTTTAGCTCCTTGCTGCAACACACAATGTCTTCCTTCCCTTCATAACCACTGCTCTGTCCTCAGGGATCAAAGTTCACCTTACAGTTTGGAAAACCTCCATCCTGCACTCATAGAAATAAAAATAAAAACCTGCATGTGACATATTTCTGTTTATTATTTCCTGGATGAGGGGCATTTTGTGTCTTCGGTAAAGTCCGGCAGATGCCCACCACTCTCTGGTGTCAGTGGAATTCTGTTTTCTTTATTTTTAACACCTCCACAACGGTGCTTTCTCAACCGTCATTTGAGCTCTCAGAGCTCCAGACATGCAACACTGTAGACACTGTAAACAGTTTGTTGGCACAATTATACTAATAAGCATTTACCAACCATATCATTACTAAATTTATATCTTAAAAAAAATCCCCTTGGGGAAATTGTTGTTTGGACAGCTGCTAGACCTGTGTCTGTGCTACTACGGGGTATCAGTGTGTTGTCCAAGGACACCTCGACGTGTGGAGACGGAGAATCAAACCACTGACGTTGGAAGAGGACTGCTCTACCCACTGAGCTATCATGCTGCCCCTAGATAGTAGCTGAAATACTATAACACCAGTATTAACTGTGTATAAAAGTTTGAGACTTTATTTTTATATATATTTATTCGGATATAAATTCACACGTCATTTAAAAAAATCTAAATAATAAATCCACTTGTAATAAAATGAAATGCCAGCTCATCTGAGTTTTCTGGACCTGTTTTGTATAATATTTAGTCGAGCACACATTATGATTTAAAGCTTTTTACTAGATTGTGTCCAGCAAACAGGAGCCACACCTGTTAACTCAATAAACATTAACTGTGGGATGTGTTGCATTCCTGTTGCTGTTACTTCCTTTTTTCTCCTCAACACGCACTTTTTTTTCCCATTCTCTAGTTTTTTTTGTATACATGGAGCCCAGCGGGAGATTCCTTGCTGCACGCCTACTTTGCTGCTGCCGTTGCTGTGTACTGGTTTGAATTTGAGAATATAAGTGACTGGCTTCTCAAACTGACAACTGATTATGTCATGGAAACTCTTCTGAGCAGTGCACTTAAAAACTCGAGAATGATTTATAATGAAATGCAGCCCCTGACTTTTTTCAGCAGAGGTTTGGGTTCTACGCTGGACTCGGGGGCACAAACAAGATTTTTTATGTATTTTGAACTTTTGACATTTATGCTTCTGAGAAATCAAACCCAGCCATCGCATCCTGTCAACTTCAACATTACTTCTTTTATCGTCATATTTGGTGGAGGAAATTTGGATGATTCTAACTGTAAATATCTCTCAACAAACAAAACTTGAGTTGACTTATTCCTTTTTGTGAGAGAAGAGCAGAAGAAAAGCTTCTGGAGCAAAACAGCAAGCCACTCAGGCCTCAGGCTTTGCAACTGACAAGTGGATATTTTCAATCCTGTTAAGAGGAGAGTACTTGTTACATAAAGCAGAAAGTCCTGACGAAAATCCCTGATCCCTCTGTCCTCCTTAATCTCATCAGGCTGTTAAAACATCAGCGATGCCAAAACAACAATGAAGGGTTTGTGAGCAGTAGTGTAGCCACCAAAAAAAAGGGGGAAAGAGGAAGAGCTGTAATTATTTGGACATTTGGGAGAGGAGAGAGGATCATAGAGATGGAGATGAGGGACTGGGGCGCTGCTTGTGCACCTGCACAAGTGTAGCTCCTTGGGAAACAGGAAGTAAACAGGATCTAAAACTCCACAACATCCTGTAACCCCCTCCGCTCCCCCTGTCCCACAAGTGTTTGTGCTGTTTTTCCTGCTCCGCTCTGCCAAAAAGTTGGAAAAAGATGAATTCACCAGAGTGAGGACTTCCTCTTTCTTCTTGGCCACTGCTCATCTACATACAAGTGATCTCATGTCTTCACACATAGATTTTCTATTCTTTGTGGTGGTCAGTGTGGTAATAAGAGAATATTAAAATAATGCTGCTAGCTGTGACTAATATTTGTGTATAGTAACATGAGTGGCTTTTGGGAAGTTTTGAAAGAGAGGAAATTCTGAGGATCTAAAAAAAATCCCACAATATTTTGAAATCACGTACAGTAGCTCACAGGATTCCTGATCAGGTCATCGGCCCCTATCATTTCCTTTATGCAGTTTATTTTTATGCACATGGAGGAAAGAAGTTCAATTCAAATCCTTAGATCTTTTTCCAGTTCGGGACAACTCTGCCCCAAAGGTACTCAATGTTTCCAACACAAAATTACAAAACTAATGCTAATTAGTAAACATGACATGACAGAAATGAGACAAGACATTTTCCACAACAACTTTATTAATATGCACATATACAAAAGGTTAGTTTGAGCTGAATATTCTATGTCTGATGAGATTTTCTTTTGCAGTAGTTATACCACGGCGACAAATCATTTGGATACAGTCCCTTAAAGGTGCTCATTGTCAGACTCTTCCAACCGGCCTTTCCATCCTTAATGATACCGGCTAAAGAAAGTCCACAATCCAGAGCCCTGGATAGCTGGGTAAAATGCACCTGGGTCTACCTGTGAAATCGCTTGTCCCCGGGGAAGCTTGCACAGCATAGTACTGACTGATATGGCCACACACGCTCAGAGTCAACATTTGGTCTTATGCCCACAGAGGAAGTGATTGCTAAAGAGGAAGAGAATACCCAGTTTGTATGTGTAGCCAAGGGGAAGAAGAAGTGTTAAAATGTTGTTAGCCAAGTGGGAGCGGTGCATTTAGGGGTATCCTGTGCAAAACAAATGCTTCCTGTTTTAACGCCACAAAACAACCACAGAGGGAACGCAGGCAGAGTGCAGCAAGGCTTGGAGGGAAACTGAGAAGCTGAACCTCCTTACGTGTGAACCTGAACCTGCTCACCACAAAACACAGGTGGAAACTATACAGCAACCCTCAGAAAAATGCAGTCACTCTCTCAAAGGCTGCCTCCCAATCTATACAGTGAGCTCCTATAGATGTCTGTAGACTCCACAATGGAAAATTTATGTTTTTCAGTTTAGCAGGCACATTCCTGTGTGCACAGACACACACACACACAAACTATGGGGCCCCTCCTGACATGCAGCATGGATAGCTTATTAAACTCAAGAGAACACCAGATTACTGCACATTATGAAATTACTAAAGGAAATCTGTGATGCAACAGGGCAGCAGGATTGACAAAGCCTGTTCCTGGCTCTGTGCCTGCCCTTATCTGCAGTAGGTTGTGCACTACCTGAGCCTGACAGTGATCTGTTGAGGCTCATCAGAATCAAGGTAATAAGAGCAAGATGTTTTCATCCTTCTTGCGGTCTGAACAAACACACCTCTATGAAGCATATCAGTCTGATGGTCCAGTTTTTGGATCCGAGCTGGTGTTTCTCAAAGTTTGGAGGATTAATTAACATGTAGATAAGGAATGCTTTAGAACTGTAATTTAAACAGCTTCTAGCCATGTAACCGTGGTGGGAAGTATAGGAAAAATGAATATATAATAGGAAATGGGAAAACTAAAGTGGCTCTTAAAGGGTCTTCTGTCTATTTGTAGACAATGTACAACAGTTAAAACGGATAATTAGATGGATTTACAACTACTCTGGAAGTGATGTGATCTGAAGTACCTAGTAAGTCTAAATTTGATTGCTAGCTTAATACTGGCACTATTTATTTCTCATAGTCCGTCTATTCCTGAGTGTCCAATCAAACATGCGTGGACTTGCCTGTGGATAAAGTGAGCGTAGGTGTCCAGGTGGTGCCTGTACCCCAGTGCCAAACATGTGCCTCGCCCCTGCCAAAAGACAAACACCCCTCTGTTTTTTGTTTGGCTATTTGACAGTGACAGGTTCAGCTGCTGTGCTATCTTTTGACAGTCTCACCTCTGGCATAGCCCACCTTACAGGTTCTGAAGGAGGACACACACACACACACATACCAGGTTTACCCGGAGTTATTCCCACTCTCACTGTCATCAATCATTTGTTTACACGTGGTAAATAACAGTCAGTGTGTTGCTATATACTGCAGCTGTCTGAAATCTCAGTGGGGGTGTCATGAACTCCACAAACACTCACTTAGCTTTTCGTCTCACTGGTTCCCAGTTGGTATTTTTTGACATTCTATAGACCATCAAATCAAATTAAATCAAATGTATATCCATGTATCTATAGCACTTTAAAAACAACATTGTCAAACAAAGCACTTCATAAAGATAAATAGTTAATAATAAAAAAAATAAATGAATAAAATAAAACAGTACACAAAGAGCTATAAAATATAGGAAATAATTATAATTAAAAACATGTATCATACTCTACTAAGCATCAAAAGCCAGGAAATTTAAATTTGTTTTGAGCAGTTCTAAAATTTATTTGGCAAACTGTTCCAGAGTTTTGGGGCACAGAAAGCTTGTACACGATCACCTCAGCTTTTATATTTAGCTCTCTGAACCTCTAACAGAAGCTGAGCTGATTACCTAAGTGCTCTTGCTTGTTTGAAAAAGTGCAGATGATGACTTAAATAAGAAGGTGCCAGTCCATTTAATGCTTTAAAAACTAAAACCACTAATTTAGAGTACACCCTGGACAGGTCACAGACTATTTTTAGATTCACAAATAAACCTACCATGCATGTCTTTGCATGGTGGGAAGAAGGCGGTGAGAACCCACGCACACGCAGGGAGAAAATGCAAACTCCACACAAAAAGTCAACCTGGAGATCCAACCCAGTTCCTTCTAGCTTTGAAGCAGCAGCGCTAACCACTACACCACAGTGCCACTCTTGCAAACCATCGTACTCACAAACTGAGAAAAAAAGCAGCAGATTGACCCATAATCCAGCAGCAGGAGCAGGCCTTTAAATTAAAGTAGTAGAACCTCAGCTGCAAGATTAAAAACTCTTTTTAAACAGTACTGCACAAGTAATAGCAATCTAATGACTTGCTAAACACATTTTTTTTCAATAGTCTTTAACCGTTAATTTCTTTTTTGATTGTCCCTTGTACTGTTTTTAATTTAACTTTTATATTTTTATGTTCCTATTAAATGTTCTTAAATTGTTTAATAAAGATATTGTAACATTTAAAAACTTTTTTTTAAATCCACAACAATGCAGGCTCACGCGCTCACGTTAATTGGCCGAACTATGCGCAGTGAACGCTTCTCATGTAGCGTTACTGGGACAAGCTAGTTTAATGAACCTGTGATATTTCGCTACAGGACGGTTTTATGGTGGAATTAATGTTAAGAGCTCTCTGCTGCTGCTGGCTTTCAAACACTTTGTCAGTAGGAGGTTAATGTTGTGGATGCCTGGAGCCACTGTGCCTCTTTCCAAACGACGCAGAAACGATTGCTGCACTTCAAACAAGGTAAAACTTTACTGCTCATTCAAATTAGCTTGTGTGTTTTAATAATGTGTCCCTTATCAGACCAATCTTCTATTATTTAAGTACTTGAAATTATTGAAAAGCTACTTTATGAGGCCTGTGTTGACATCCTGATAGCTAACGAAGTATTTTCTGCTGTTTGAAACATGAATTCTGCTTCAAGTAAACGCGATCGCTTTCTCACACGAAGCCCATTCATATTTGTCATGTTTCTGCGATACTGCGTTTGTGATGCCACAGAACATATTTTTGTTTTGTTTTTTACACAACATAGATTTGTTCACGTTCATTTCCTCTTGTTGTTTTCCGGCAGTTGGCAACCAACGAAAGGAGCATTACCGTCATTTATTTCCTCTACAGAATTTATACTCTTATGAGAACCGATCAGCCTAGTTTTTCACCCTGTCAAAATATATATACATCCTTAAGCAAAAGAAGAGCGATGGCATTTTAAGTGCCTCACAAAAGGTGAAAATATGCCACAGGAATTCATGTGTTACTTAATGTTTTGTGGTCTGGTTTGGTTTGGTTGCAGTATTTGTTAGTACTACAGTGGAGGTATTGTGCAGGGGGACAGACCATACTACCACCTTGGTCCCAGCCAAAGCCGGATAATAACTGTGCCTTAATTGTATTTGATGTTCTTGTTGAACACTAGGGCTGCAATGATTCCTCAAATTATTTGAATAATGATCAAGGCATTTTTTTAGAATTGAGGCTTCGTCATATATCGCAAGGGTTACCGTGTAACCCCGGTTCTCTGAGTGAAGAGACTGTCTCTCCACCCTGTTACATGTTCCATGTGTACGTGGGCTTACCCTCGGTGTCTTTCCCTCCGGGCTGTCCACATCCCCGGTCCACGGAACACCGCAGCGGACCTGATGTCACGGGGGGGTGCCCTGCCGGGGGAATGGCGTCTGCACCCCCTGGTGGTGGCGCAGATTTGGCAGCGGTTCGGTCAGGCAACGGTCGACCTGTTTGCCTCTCGGGAGACGACGCACTGTCCGCTGTTCTTCTCCCTCCAACCG
>JAUMHJ010000011.1:14051579-14069882 GCA_032361105.1 Microctenopoma lineatum | reverse complement strand
CCTGGTGGGTCTGATTTGCAAATTAATTTCTAAACTTTAAGATCTTTCATTTACTGATTGTTAGACACAGATTGACTGCAGGACAGAGAGTGGTAAGCTCAAGTGTGATGGCTTCCCGGACAAGAGACATGCTGGTGGTATTTTGGGTACACACCCCTAAGTTAAAGTGCCCAGAAACAACAAACAGCCCGTTGGGATGTGAATTCTCATGGCCTTGCAGTGTGTTTCTTTATGATGGAACACCGCGATGAACTGATCTGGGCATATAGAAGGGCTGGCAAGTTGTTGACAACACCGCCTCCTTGATTCTTCCCCAATGTCTCTGTCTGGTCAGCACGGTAGACTGTGAACCGCTCTGGCTGGACTGCATGGTCTGTGAAGCTCAGCCACATCTCCGTGAAACACTGCAAAGCTGCTTTGTGACGACCTGCATAGGAACAACCTGTAGGAAGATTTCCAGTCAGGGTGGCTTCAGACAATGGACTTCCCTTCATTCTTGTTTTGTTGAATCTTAGTGCTGCATTAGACACCATAGATCATAACACTTTAATACATAGACCAGAACACAACAGTGGGATTAAAGGAACAGTACTTAGCAGGTTTACCCCCCCCCACGTTTTTGCCTGTACATACGGTGGTTGTACCTGTGGTGGGTCTATTATATAACCATAGCAGTATTGTAGAAAAGGCATACCTGATATCTCTACTACAAGTATATTCTGTCCCTTTTATTTTGAGCAGTAAGTTATTGATACAATAGTTCGAAGAGAATGTATACATATTGAAGTTTGCTGAAGTTAGCAAGGAGCCTCAGGGAGAGGGAAGATGGTGCCACTGTGTGTGGCTTGCCGTCTGCGCACCCGCCGCCGGGGTGATCGTAGCGGTCGGCTAGTAAGGATTATATGGAACGCTCTTCTGTGCCCTTGTTGAGAGGACATAGAAAGGTGCCTCGCCTGCTAGAACCTGTCAACGCCTGGCTGGTACCAGTTGTTGGTTCGGATACAATGTTCCATGCTGAAACTGCACTTTTAAAGGTTTTAAATGACATATTTTTAGCCGCTAACTTTGGAGACACTGTCATTCTCGTACTTTTAGACTTAACCACTTAGCTCTGGAGTGGTTAAGCCTGGGTGAGCATGTGTCTTCCTCTACTCCCCTACTGTGTGGGGTTCCACAGGGCTCAGTTTTAAGTCCCCTGTTGTTTTATATCTGCTCCCGCTTGGGTCCATATTTAGGAAGCATGACATAGCTTTCCATTGCTATGCAGATGACTGCCAGATTTATGTCCCTTTAAAAAAGAAAGACACAGACTCTATAGTGCCTTTGCTGACGTATCTTGAGGACATTATGGCTTGGATGTCCCATAACTTTTTAAAACTCAATGAAAACAAGAGGTGATAATTTTTGGTAGCCCCACTGAGACTCCCAACCTGGATTTAGGTTTTCTTTCACAATATATTAAGCCAACAGTAACTAATGGCGGCCTAGTAGCAGAGTGGTTAGGGCAGAGGGCTGGGAAGAAACAATCCTGGGTTTGATTCCCAGCTGAGTCACCCAGCCCATCCCCATCCCCCATACCAGGTCAGTACTTCCTCTATTACTCAGCTTCAGAGGGTTCAAAATGCTGCTGCATGTATTTTAACTGGCACTCGGAAACACGAGCACGTCTCGCCTGTCTTGTCCTCACTCCATTAGTTGCCCATAAATTTTAGGATTCATTTTAAAATTATTTTATTTGCTGACCATTGCTAATGGTCTTGCCACTCCCTACCTGTATGAGCTGTTACAGCCCTATATACCTTCTCGGTCTCTCAGGTCAACTGATCAACTGCTCCTGAGTACGCCTAAAACTAAGCGTAGGCTTAGAGGCGACCGTGCTTTTGCTGTTGCAGCCTCTAAATTGTGGAATGACCTCCCGTTTGCATATTAGACAGGCCTCGTCTCTGTCAATGTTTAATCTCATTTCGGCCGCTTGTTGCCAAAACCGCCGTTCTGTAAGGGAACCGAGTTGGTGGACCCAAAAAGGCACTCAAGGGTGTTATATTTAAGGGAATTTAATAACAGAAAATCAAATACGGGTATACAAACACTATTAACCAAAAGCCACTCCAAAAGGAGGGAGAGAATAAACCATAAATGCAAAACAACCAGAACTCTAAGGCCAAACTTAAACTACTACACAGAACTAACTAGATCACAGGAATAAGCTGAGAAACTTAAAATCACTCAGGCAGAGGAAGAAAATCCAAATGAAATGTGAACTGAAGGCTAAATGTAGAAAACTCAAAATCACTCCCTAGGAGGCACGACTAAACATAAGCGAAGAAATACTAAACAGTGTGACTTAACATAGACAGGTTGAAACAATAAATCACTAAACACTAAACCCAAAAACACTATCAAAAGCGGGAGCCACAAAGGTGTCTAACAAAAGGCCGGGACAGAGAGGAGACAGACGAGGGCACGGGAGACAAACGGGAAGCAAACGAGAATCCGAAAGAACACACACAAGGACGAACACGGACGGGAGACAAACCAGACGGACGCAGACCAAGGACAATCAGATGCGGGGCGAGAAGACGGCAGACTGGCAACGGCACATCAGGGAGGCAAAACAGGCGAAAACTCTTAACAGCAGGGACGGCATAGATGCAGGGGGTAAGTGTAATAATCCGGCAGAGTGCGAGTGGCGAGGGGAGGAATATAAAGGTAACAAACGAGCCGGTAGGTGGAAACAGGTGCGGGAGATGTCGGGAGCGAGGTGAGTAATTAAAAACAGCTGTACGTGATCAACGGGTGAACGAGGCCAGGAGCAGGAGGGGGGCGTGGCAGGTAGACAGACAAGACAGCGTGTGTGAGGACAAACCGGGATGTAACAAGTGAGTGACAGAGCAGGGGCGTGACCAGGAAACAGTGCCGGGGACGTGACTGACGAAAACAAAAACACAAACACGGCGGGAGGACAGGTCGGTCCGGGCGGGATCATGACAATATATGACATACAGCTTTTCATCATTATGTATTTTTAATTTCTTGCTGTCAAATTGTGCCATGCCAAAAACCACCCAAAAAAATGTAATGTCTTTTTACACTAAAGGATCCTGTTATTTGAAAGTGGGAAATGTTAAAACCCCAACCCCCCCACCACCTAAACCTAAACCGCACTTTTAGTTTCACTATTAAGTTAATATGAATTGTTTGTCCGTGCCACTGCATGAACAAGCATCACAACAGGCCCATAAATACACACAGATTATCCAATTAGAGCAACATCAACAAACAAGGTCATTGGGTTGATGAAAGATTTTGAGGAAACACTGAAATATTTTCTGAGGTAATGAGGTCAATAAGGCACCATTTTCATCGGTGTTTTTTCAGCATGCAGACAAAAGGGGAAAGAAAAACAAAGTGGGAGGTGAGGGGACTGGGAATGTTTGGAGTGGAAAGCAGAGTAGCCGAGATGTTGGCAGGTTCACAGTTTCTCCAGTTGTGGTTCCAGTGTATCGTGTGTCTTCTGCACTTCTTTCTTTCCACTCGCTCTTCCTCTGTGTAATTCAAAACGACACAACACAATTGGCTGTGGCTCAGGGTAAAAGTCACACATCAAAGCAAAATTGCTGAATGGATAAAAAAAGACGGGATCATGTTTTTCCCCCTCCTTCTGCCGCTTTGCATCGTCACATTTTTTCCATCCGAAGAGCCTGAACCGATGTTCCCTGATTGTTTCCCGTTGTTAAACAGAAAATAGAAGCACGGGGGGTTAAATTTAGATTTGGTGAATATCTGCTTGGAAACCGTAATGTGCTGGGGTCAGTGCATCTGTCTTTATTCATATCCCTGCAAATAGCCGTGAGGAGGGACAGTTTGATCTTGATTGATGGGTTAAATCCAGTATTAACACCGATGGTTTTAACCGCGATATTTATGTTCAGCGTATAACTGAAATCTTCAAATTCCTGGAAATAATAGTAGGTCTTAAAAAGATTGTTGTTTGTTGTTTTACACAGAATTAGATTTTACTCGTGCTGGCGCAGTGGTCCACTGTAGTACTGTACTGTAGATCCAGTGGATTTGCAAGAGAAAAGGTGTGTCAAAGGTTGTTCTTAGAGACGTGAGTCTTTAAATGTTGGTACTGAAATGTAACTTTGAATGGTGCATTTACTGACAGCAATGGACAAATCGATAACTTCCACCTGAGTTAGAAATTGACTGAAGTGGCCCTGCATCATTATATACTGGGATATAACTGGGGAACTATGGAGCGTGGAGAGCAACACAATAGAATAAATGTAATAAGCATTTCAATAACGATTTAAATAGCTATTTAAATATGTCGTTAATTTACACATAATGTATTAGATTTTTTTTTCACTGTCTTACTGTCTTATTTATTTCACATCTGTGTTGCTGCACGCTGTGAAATAAATTTCACCTTTTACCCATCAAACTTAGTGGGCGGGGCTAACACTGTTTTCTAGACACACGATTGGTCTGGACTCAAGAACAGTTTTCAAACATGATACCAGTGCTGCTACCTGCACTAAGCCAAGTAAATCAAAGAAGCTACACACACGTGCTTTCTGCGGTTTGTCAAACCACAAGGCTGAAAACTACTGCTCACATATTCTGTATCGGTCACTTAAAATACTTGGAACAACACTCAGTTACTAAAATAATCTTTAGCTGGATACCTGTATATGCTACATTGAATTTACAGTTAGTTAATTAATCAAATACAAATATTAATCTGATTATTAATTCGTTTCATATAATTTGTTTGGTATTTTTGTGACACGGTAACAACTTTTATATTTTATTATCCTAACCTGAATGTAACTATTTGAACATTAAAAGTATATTGGTAAATTTACTCCAACAGTGAATATTCCATTTTCATTCACTATACTTTTTTGTTGTTGTGGTTTCTTGTGTCCCCAGCAACAGTGAACTCTACAGTTGTGTGAGCTGCTCCAAAGCACCTGCCAATCCTCAATTTACTACGCACAGATTTAAACTATTTAAATCAAGCAATCAAGCAAATATAAACATTTCTGTTAAGTAGCTGATAGCTATAATTTAGTATGACTTAGAGATTCCTCCTTTGCCACAATGATCCCCCTTGTTTTACTGACACAGCAGTGACTCTACATCCTTTGTTTGGATCAGCACACGTCTAAAGCAGGTTGTCGTAATCACTCCTGTGTGACTGACACCACATTCTCACACAGCCACTGAAAACCTGACCTGCCCTTATTGTGCAGCGCGGAGTGGGTGATGGAAAAATATACCGCTGCTGCTGCTTTGTGTTTCACAACACGTCTGTTATTAAGGAGGTGGAAACTGTTCGACAAGAGCTGCAAATGTTTCTTTGTTCCTATCTGAGAGTCTGTTATGAGTAAGTTTGCAAACACAAAACGGTGGGGGGGAGCTGGGAGATCTCTGGCACGTGTTGTTTACTTGTAGTTAAACACTTGACCGTTCTGAAATAAACAATTTTTGAATTGACACTTTGACAGGAGGGAAAAACTTGATCATGAAGCAGTACACAAACACATTGAAGCACCAGTCTGGAGGACAGCTATGAATCATGGGAATTAACAGGGCTGGTAGGCTTGTCTTGTAAAAAGATGTGTGCTTTCCTGGAACTGCAGAGAGCTTTCACTTCTTCTTTTGCATTTATGCTTAATTGGGTAAGACATGAGCTTCTAAATGATTCTGAATCATCCAGGTCACGTTTCTCCCAAAAATGATGTTCAGTGGCAACTGGACTTGTTTCAAGTTCTTCAAAAGCATGACTCTCGATGGAGTTTAGGAAGAGGCGTAGTCCACTGCATATATTCATTCATCAGCTTTAGTCAAACCATTATAGCGACACACTGTACTGTCACACTGTCAATACTGACTGTGAGAAACTGTGAGAACTGTGTTTCCCCCACATTAGTGCATTTTCCTTGTGATGTTTCTAGCATTAAATAATATTTGTACAGTCAGGAATCCTCCAGCTGTGTGTACAAATGTTTGTGTGTTTGCAGACGTTATCGTGTAAAAAGGTTCCATATGAACATCTCTGTGCAGGCGTTACAGGCGCAAACTTTATTATTATTCATGATCATTAATTGTCCCCGACACAGATTCAGGATCGGTGAGAGTATGAGTAAATTATTTTCTCATGCTGAATTAGACAGCAAATCTAAAATACACAATAAACAAGTCATCACTGAGTCACTCTCCAAAAAGACTAACAACAAACATAACAAAAAAGAAAAAACTGTGTGCACCCCAGCAGAATCTGACCTTGCACATGGAATTTGCATCAGAGAAATCAATGGTTTCCTCACATATTCATCAAACAGACAGCGGAGATAACGTTCATTGTATTCAGAGCGTCATGTGGAGACCTTGTGATGAAGGCTGAACCTTCCCCGTGCTTCAGTGCACACACACACAGGTCTGCAGCGCTGCAGACTGCTGTGATGAACTGTGGGAGAGCTGACGAAGTGCAGTGTCCGGCCTGAGCCGAGCGGCTGTCACACAGACTCTTACAGCAGCTGGTTCCGCCTATTGTTTCCCGCTCCTGGAGAAAGCCTCACAAGTCAAACAGCGACACCTCTCAATGGAGTCCCCAAAGTGACACAGAACACTGCTTTCACACAATTTGTCTCAATCTGTCAGGAAAATGGACCCTGAGTGTGTAATGGAGAGGTCCGAAAATTCCACCAATCCATCTGAGACTGAGACTCATTTAGATTCCTTGAGCTGTTTTGTTTGTGCTGGTAAAATAAAAATATATTGGTTCACATTTACAAAATTGACAAATATGCTGATAATGAGTTTGACATCAAGTTAAACAGGTTAACAGGAATTAATGTGCATTTAGTTTAACAGCAAAGTGAAGAAACCTGTAAAAATGTTTTTTTCACCATTACTAAACATTTGCATCACTTTTCTTGTGTATTATTCACCGCACTCTCTCTCTCTCTCTGCAGTAGATAAAGTTATGTGACCATTGTTCATGTTCATGTGCGGTGATGGTAGCAAATAGCCGTCGAACTTCCTCCACTTTCGCTCTCTTCACCGGCACGTTTCACGTAAAGTCCGTAGGGACAAACACTGCCTGAAGTGTCATTTATAAAATGAAGCTGGAAAGGCAAATGAAAAATACAGAAAATACTAATTTACACCTGATTAGGGCAAATATTGTGTTTTTATATTGAAGCAATATTAATATTTTGTATACAACTTTAACAACAAATAAAACTTTTTATTGTTCAAAACAAACAGCAATCAGCAATAGAAATGACAGTATATAGGGCAGCAGCAGTCGTCTGCCAACTGCGAGTTGCCCCACAGTGTGCTTGTGTGTGCGAATGAGAAGCAGTGTAAAGCACTTAAAGCACCAGTACAGAACATTTAATTCATTTTTAGAAATGACAACAGCTGCAGTCTGCTGTTTCTACACAAACACACCTATGGTTAATTAATGATTTACATTTTATTTTATTTTATACATGTTCAAAGATTCAGGGCAGACAGTGATTTATTTTGTGTTTATAACCTCTTCAGTGTGAAGGACCCAAAGTGTGGAGTCCACTCCAGACAGGAGCCAAAAAATCCCTGTGTGGAAGATCAAACTCTCGACAGTTGTATAGTGCGTATTTTTACTTTTTTCTGTATATGGTGTTGTTAATATTATGCCAGTATTCATAGAATTGGATTTTTGCGACTTTGTGTGACAGGTGGGCAGAGCCTTGTTGTCAACATTTCTGCACATTAGATAAGCCTGCACATTGCAAGACAAGACAGGGGATCACCAGAGGGTCTGTAGGTGAAGGTTCTGAGCTAATGAACAGAATAAAAATAACCTAAATGACCTGGGACATGTTTGACCTCAAAAGTCTGCAGGTTGCCACTGAGGGACACTGTTACAGGAAATTTGCGGGAGGATCTTTTTCCTGAAGTTAGGAAGTCTCTGTATATTTAGATCACAGCTGTGCAGCATGGAAATATTCAAGGCCCCCAAATGGCTTATTAGAAGTTGAGGGTATCCAAAGCGAAATAAAAACTCACGCCAGGCAGAGATCTAAAGATGGACAGTTAGTTTAAGGCAGGTCACCACAATGACACTGTTTTGTTTTACTCTTATCTATAATTGTAAATTAGGTTTAAAGTGCTGATTACTGACATTGCAATGTTCATCCCATGACTGCTAGTCTGAGTGTAAAAGTTAGTTTAGCTTGTTTTAGACTAACACTCAGTCCAGGCTGCACTCTAATAAATAGCAATATAATAAAATCGTTTTTTCTATTTAAAGTGTTATTTAAAGGTCCTCAAAAAGTCTTACAAGGCCTTCTGTTTGGGTCAAGTTGTTTTACCATCTTGATTTAATTTATTCATTTAATTCAGTGTTAAAATACCTGATGCGTTGGATAAAAAAAAAAATACACAGAAGTGATGGATCACCAAGCCAGGCTACTGGAGGAGAATGACCTATCTAACAGTTTGTAACCTCGAACTCAGTGGATCAAAACACCTCCACCTACATCAAAGACTCTTTGGCTATTTTACCTCAGAGGTTTTTACAGTGCTGTGCTTTATGAATGATATAAAAAACATGAATAATAGTAATAGAAAAGAGTTTCGGAGAAAGAAGAGCAAAAAAAGAAACTATCATTCATCTTTGCTGCTTTAATAGCTGATGGATACTTTAGACCATCAACTGCTCCTCATTACTTTCAGAGGTTCCCGCCCGGGATTTCCCACAGTTCAGCGTGGTTCCTCACCACCGTGACCTTAGTATCGTGCACGTTCTCCACTACCAGCTGTCACGTTCCTTGTGTGAAACAGCTGGGGGAGGGTGTGACGGACGGCAGACAAAAACTTTTGGACTGCTGATGTCCGTTTTTAGACTGGTTGACCTGCCTCCAGTGTCATCCAAAGATTCCAGAGGAGCTGGGAGTGTTTCGACCGCTGCTGCTGCAGGAAGGGCAGGACAACTGTGCTGCAACATGAAGCGCCATCAAAAAGCCTGTGAAAATACACTTTTCATTCTCTTGTAATAGACACATTTTTATGTGCAGATTAGTGAGGCTGAATACCCATGTCTTCCTGTAATTGTCCCTGTCATGCCCTCGTTCATGGTCAGCTAAAGATTATGAATAATTTCTTGTAAGTGCTCTGCAGGTGTGTGATGCCACCTGAACATCAGTGAATCGGCATTTAGCCTAATTTTCCCAGACAAGTTGTTGATGTTATTTTACATGATGATTTTTATTATACAGGGCCTAATTCTTTTTTTTTTAAGTATTATTTAAAAAGCAATACAGTGACATAAATGGTCAAATTCCCATATTTATATATATGAGTATTTCTCTGACACGTCTGAACAAAACAGGATTTAGAGAATCATTACATCATCATTAAATATATATAATTATGACAGAATTATTTAGACATTTAATGAAAAATACAAAAAGCCCATAGGAATACCCCTATTTGATCATTTTTTTCCCATTAAAGACACTGTTTCTTGGGAAGCAACAGGTTTATATTCTCCATAAAGATCAAAAGGAAAACCAAGAGAAACTTCTGGGAAGAGGCAGACAAAGGTCACCTTTGACTTAGTTTGGGATGGTCATGGTCACAGAAACCATCAAAAATCAGATCAGGGAGGTCAATGCAGGTGCGGGATCACAAGGTCAGAGAGCGTTGGAGCCATGATCTGCTGAAAACACCATGAAAATCCTGCTTTTCTTGTTTCCCTGTGAAGGTTTAGCTCTACATCAAAGAAAGAGTCTCAATTTGACTATTGGCTTAATTTTATCTGTATTCATTTCCAGTATTTTAATGTGATATCATCAATAGGTAGCATATAATATAATACAACCAAATCAATATCAGTCAGTTTCTTATCTCATATTATGTCAGTGTGCAGTTGTCTGCTCTCACACTCTTCCTTAAGGCAGTGTCACAATGTCACCCGTCTACCGATCACCAACTATCACGTTTCAGATAAGTAGAAGCCACAGAAGGAGAAGATCGGATTTCCTTTGGAGAAAATCAGGAGAAGAAAAATGGACCTATTATCTCAATAATTGCCCCTTATTCTGACATCAGTGCTGCTGATCACATGTAGACACGCTTCAGGAGGTTTGTGGGACCCACAGCAGAGCCGACAATGCTGACGTTTAAGTTATCTTGAAACAAACTCCACACCTGTCTTCATACATTTACTTCTTAGCAAATGCAATTAGTGCAGAAAGTCAGGACAGACCAAAATTGTGGCGAGAGTAAAGAAGGGGATCTGAAGTTGTACAGGTCACACTAACAGATGCAGAGGACACATGTTCAGACACTGATCATTCAACATAACACTGATCATTCAACATAACTATCAAATTAGTGAGTAAATGATGATTATGTAGTTTTCTCTTGATAAATTCAGAACCATTGCCGTTGGGGGATATTCATGGTGCTCCTCTTTCACAAATGAAAGTTAAAAGGCATTTTCTTTCCACTCTTGCGTCACAGACTCTTACAAAAAGCCAGTTTGAGATAACTCCCTATTAGCTGTTTCAGTCTACAGAGCACATGATGAGCTACTACATACTGCTGAGCTGTGAAAATTTAAGGGACACAAGCTAATTTGCATCACCTTAAGCAGATCACATGCGGGGGTGGTGTATTTCTGGTTCCCGACTGATCACAGGAACAAGTGGAAAAGTACATCATATACCATGTCAGACTGCACAAAAGGTCGACTGGCTGCTGGAAGCATCGTGGATCATTTCCATAAACAGAAGGAACAAAGACAAGTCTTCTTATGAGTGTCTTTATTAGTTCAAGTTTTGAGTTTTAATGAAGAAGAACCATATCACTGTGATTCAAATTTTTTTGACATGAACGTAAACTAATATGTATGTGTAAGTATGATTTATAATTTACAGCTTACTTTGAGCAATGAGCAAATGCAGTTGATCTTGTGAGCCTCACCTTACAGGGTCCTTCCAAAGAGTTTCCCCTGTCAATATATGAATCATGGTAAACTGAAAGACGTCATGCAGCTGTTTTCCTTACTTTTATTGTGTGACATGTTCAAATGTTGGTTTATGTACCAACAAAGGCAGGTTGTTGTGCAGGCTGTCCATTCCTCTGCAATTTCTCTTGGCATTAACAAAATACTCTCAAGTTTAGTCATACTAGTAGCTTTAAATATGGAAACATAGATTTCTGGTTAAAAAATAATTTGCCAGAAAATTTCCCATTTCTACCACAGTAACATAAATCTGCTAAGTATTTTTCAGAACTTTTGTTGAGATGTCTCAACAACATAATGGGGAAAATTTCATCTTACATGTTGTGTGATCTTGGGTCGTACAAAGCAGTGACTCCCCCTGTGAGTGCGTCTCGGCGTGGGAAGAATGGGAGCTCTCGTGATGCAGCAGGAAAAGCTTTTTCTTTCCCCTGTCTCTTATCTCAGGATGCATCTCAGGCCTCCTGTAATACCTGCTATCCCGATAAGATGTGGGAAAAAGTCCTGTGCCATCCTTCCTCTTCTAACTGCATCATCTGGATTGACTGATAGTCTTGAGATTGAATTTGATCAGTTTAATTTGATTGATGATCACTGGGATTCTATGAAAGCTGTGACAGACAGTTAATAAATCATCAAGCAGAGTGTGTAATTTCATTGACTGTGACCAATGAATACTTTTCGACAGATGGTAGCCGTGCTACCTGCTGAGTTGGTTGGACCGGCGACGACACTTGCGTAACATGATGTATACATGATGTATAAAAACTAAATCTTTCGTGCAGGGTTATTTCTTACTACTTGGAATAAGTAGCTTGTACTCTGCTACCTTATGCATGAACAGCTTCAATAAGTGAAAGTGATACCTGTGGGATAGAAATAAACTTGCAGAGCAATTAAACAGTACCAGCAGACTTTTAGTGTTTTTATGGAATTCTTGTAATCACAGATAGTGGTAATCAAATGTCATGAAGTCATATCATCCATAAATACAGTAAATGTGAGCCTCGGCTTGCGTGTACTTTAGACCAGGTTGTTTACTTTAGCTCATACCTCTGTGACATGGATGGACCTCCCACTCCAAGGGCCCCAAGGCCCTCATAGGATTCCCGAGTTTCTTATTCTGGAGAAGACCTCTGTGTGACTTGAGGGACCTCATCTTGCATGATACCTGTATGTCAGGGGAGATGACATTTAACCCACCTTCACTGGTGTGGAGCGTTTTACATCCAAACAAGATGAACTGGATTCAAATCCAACAACACATTTTTAGTTAAACCATGTATCAGGGTGCATCAGTCTCTCTGAAGAAAAGTATACTAAGGCAGAGATAATGTGGTTAAAATCTAACCATCAGTAAATTATCTTAACAACGCACCTAAAAATGTCTAACGTGTTGACTCCACACACCCCTGGTTGCTATGGAGAGGTGAGAGCAACTGAACAGTGAGCCTGTGACTAAGAACCCAGGCAGCAGCAACAGCAGGGGCATCAGGACAGGTGACGGTGGGGAACACACACACCTACAGCACCATTAGCATCCATAAAAAGCCAGGGCTTGTCAGCATTAATCACCCCTCCCCCTGGCCTGTTATTGTGTGCTCCTTAGCGGAGCATCTAACAACAGGTTTTTCCTCACCATCATAATCGTTATGTAATCTGGGGAACAGCGGGAAATTGTGACAGCGTGTGAATGAAGTTTCTGGGTTTAACTGCCTCAAACTATTATTTGAATAAACACTAGGTGGTGGGACACAAACTGTCACATTTAGCATGTTGAGTTTACAAGAAGTCCTCCTGTTCCTCCGTAAAGGTGACTTCTAACCTCTTTACTGACGTACTAAGATTCCAACCCTCAGGCCTAAAATAGATGCCATTTTCCCTCAGAACATTGTATTATTGATGGGTTGTAATACGCCTACTCAATGATTATCTGTTTCTGTCCTGGGTTGGAAGTTTAACAAAACAGTACTGAATTTTAACACAGCAGGTGGATATGGTTCTAGAAACATTTCTAGTTTGTAATGTACAGCTACATCCTGCATCATGTGACTTTATCTGAATTCAAAAAGGGAAAGCCTCTGACTTTTTACCTTGTTTATCTTATTTTGTAGCTGCTGAGTGTTTCTTTCTTAAGCATGTCTTAATGTTTCCTCTAAGGTGTGCTCATCTCCATGACTCGAGTATTTGACCAAAACAGCAGCCAAACATGCTGCCACGTTCTTTTAGGATGATTCATATTTTATGATTCCTTAGAATTTCAAGTGCCTATGATATGATGAGTTTCTTATTGGTGGTTTGTTTTTCTTATTTGAATTCTCTACTGCAACGATTGCTTTTATCAGTTTTATCACCAAACCCTACTGTGTACATTTCCAGACTAGTTATTCATTGTGTCCCATTTGCTGCTGTAACTACGTTGCAGATTCAAGTGAATAGAAATTATTTTTAATTATGGCTTCTAAAGAGATTTGTCTTTAATGGTGACCCAGTGAATGAACCAGCAAATGGTTGTTTGTTGGTTGCCTTGGTGCCTGGACTAAATTTAAGCCTCTGATTAAAGAGGGTGTCCGACCCTCCACCTCAGAACCAGTGCACCTCTCTGCCCAAGCCCCATTTGACTATTAATAAGAGTGTTGAAGGTGCTGTGCCCCAGAGAGCCCTCCATGCTGCTTAATGTACTATGAATGAGCAGCTTTCTGATGTAAGAAGATCTCACATGAGGACACACGGCTTCATGTAGGTTTTTACAGGGAATCAGAGAGATATTCACATGAGGAATTGTTTCTGAAAGACATATACCACAAAATTCGTAACATGCAATCCCTGTGATAAATGTCAGAAAGACATATTTTCTAGATAGTTTTCCAGCATAATTGCGATGACATATGCTTATTTTCTGCTTTTAGGAGCTAAGTCTAAGATACACAGTGTTCACCAAGCGTCACGTTGATCCGTAGCCTTCAGACACAACATGCTGTCGGGTATTAACCAATTGCGAGAAAATTGTTTTGTTTTGGCAGATTAATTCCTTTATTCCTTCATTCTTTAACAAATGTTCTTGTGTGCTACCTGTTCCATCTCCATCTGGGTGTCTCAGGGGAGTGTGGCCTTGGAGCTGATGTGGTTGGTTGTTAGCGTCCTCCCACTTTAGGCAGCGTTTACCATAGCAACTACTAGGCACAGTTGGGGGATGTCACATCTCTGGTGTATGCCAGAGATGAAGAACAAAATTATGTTTTGCTGAGCAGACATAGGTACAGGGTGTGAAGCTAAGAGCTCCCCAGGTGCTTTTGTGATAACTTATCAAAGTATGTTGCATATTTAGCTTTTTCTTTTTAAACACTGTGAATATGAAAGAGGCATCCAATGTACAAAACCCATTTTCTTTCTTAGCTGCAGATCTAGGCCTATATCTGAAACTTCTGTCACTTCACCCCAGTACAATGACAAAGTACTATCGCTGCTAGTGTTGAAAGTCTTGTAACACTTAAATAGGTAATTTCTTAACTATCAGGTCAAGAAGAGCTGAGGTGCCTTCTCTTTAGCGAATGCTTATCATGCTGCAGCTAGTGTGCATATTGTGCCACTTTGCACAAGTCTGCAAGACTGCATACTTATGTTCTGCACTGTTGGGACTTGCCAAGTAATGTGTCCAGTAAAGAACAACATTAAAACTTGGTGCAGATTAACTGATTGTTCAGTCAATCTGCCACATTTCCATGATTTCTGCCTGAAGTTTCACATAAAATCTGTTAATTTAATTGTAAACAGCTTTCATAGGTGGTGCTTCTTGTTAGTTCCAAGTGTTAGATGTAAGACTTGTAGATGATCCAGGGCAAACGGAAAACCGTTTATGATTAGTTTAACAAATCTAACAAATTCCTGGCATCACAGTTGAATTTGATTTTCCTTCATGTTTTGGACCTAATGCAGAATTGGTCATATCAGACTAATATTATAATATGTCCGTGCATAAAATTAGAGCAGGAATCTCAGTGAGATGACCATTTAAAGCCTGAACACATTGATGTGATCGTTTGTCCTTAAGGTCATGTTTGGAGGGCAGGCAAAAGTTGGAGAAATGTATCCAGGATGCGACTGCTCTCAGAAAAGGTGAGAGAAGTGAAGCGCTTGCCAGACTTCTGCCAGTGTCAGGCTTGGTCTCTAAAACAGTCCCATCCTGTCCACAGCTGTTGTTTTCTCTCTTCTCTGCCCCAGTCCCCTGATTAACCACACTGACTAGTGAACCCCCCCTCCCTCCTGTTCACCCCCCCCTCCCTCTGAATAGGTAATCCCTCTCTCTGTTTGTCTGTAGATCTCTGGCACACACAGCAATGCAGCCTTCTGTGGTGTCCATTTAATCATTGACAATGTCTTTGTGTGTCTTGCATCCTGCACGATAAAATCACCATGCTAACAAAGCCATAAGCTGTCCTGACAAAATGAAAATGAATGACGTGGACAAATGTAAACGTGGAGCTCTGCAGTGACCATTTTCAATGCTAATTGTTGACTTTGTGTGCTTGCTCTAAATGTACTCTGATGGTGTCATGCATGGTGTGCTGTTACAGTAAGGCTGTTTTTAATTAATCTTGCAGGAACGTGTCCTTTCCATTCAACCACACGCGCTGCCAGGGCAGTAATGTATTGACCCAGTTTACTTCTTCTTGTGATGAATAACTTAAAACTATAAAAGGTGGGAGGAAATGCTCACACCGTCTTACATGAAAGTTTATGAACCGTTGAGATTTTCATTCTTTTTCTGTATAAGTCTAAATAAATCATATTTACGTGTTTTTCAGTAACTCCAACTAAACGTTTCCAGTAACTCTTTATCAACCCTACATATTCCTATCCCTATCCTCCTATAGAACAGCTTTAACTCAGGGATTAAGGTGGGTTAAGCTCAGATTTGTGATGGCCAAGTCAAACTTGGTCATTCAAAAACATTACATTTCTTCTGCTTCAACCATTCTTTGGTAGAATGAACTGTGTGTTTAGGGTTGTTTCTGCATGATCAACTTTCTGTTGAGCTTCAGTTCACAGATGGATACCTTCACATTTTTCTGTGGAATGGTCTTGTACAACTCACAAGTCATTGGGCCATCAATAATGGCAAGCAGTTTTGATGCCTCTCATTCAAAGGACTGGACTATCACACACCTGCTCTTGGTGTGACCTGTGGCCTGGTAGCTCAATGGGTTAAGCGTCAGACTGGGAGGCAGAAGCTCGCAGGTTCAAAACTCAGTCTGACTCCTAGTCCATTCCCTACCAGGTGTGTCCTTGAGCCAGACACCCAGCGCTAGCTCCCTGTAAGTCGCTTTGGATAAAAGCGTCTGCAGAGGAAAGTTAAGTGATCTTTGTTGGTTGACCTTGAGAGGTTAATAATGGTACGGAATGAACCCTATTTGTAAAGCTGTTTTGGGTCTGTCTATTGAGTATTTTTGGAATCGAGTATTCTGTCGATTTCTTTTGTCAGAAATGCATGAATCCTCTCGCTGTGTAAATTTTCACATGGATTCTTTTTCTGCGATGTTTCCAAACGCACAAACAATTCTACAGACAGAATTCTCCTGACGGTAGAAATGTGTTTAATGCGTTTTTGTGTAGCGTTACGTTACCTTGCAGAGGCTCCACTTAGTTAACGTGTGGATGCTTCCACATAAACATAAGTAATGTTGCCAAGTCTGTATGTTTTTTTTGGTTACCCAGCTCAGTTTTACAATGTAAACACTGAACCACGTTGTCCTCCTGAACCATCTTAGCGTCATTTATAACAGTCCGTACGAAACACAAACGGAATTTGCTGTTTCACGCGAGTTATATGACAACTTGCACAATTTCGAAGAATAAAATGAATTAGAATTGTGGGCTATAATCCTAATAATCCTAAATCCTGTTGATGTAGTCAAAATTGATCGGCAATTGATAAACCAACAAATTCCATTTTAGCCTGCGTGATTTCCACTTTTCTTGTGTTTGCTGGTTGTGGACTGATTCTACAGCATCAAAGATCTTTGCAATTATTAGTACAATATGTAAGTACAGCTTTGTCTTACTGGGCACAGTCTGCAGCAGGTTGATGCCCTGAGAACAGGATCAGGATTTAAGTCATGGCAGAGGAAGTAACCGGACTGTCCACACTTCAGCAAAGACATTGGACACACTCTTACATGCATGTCATCCACTGATCCATTGTATGAATGGAATTGTTGCTATTGCTAATCTATTGCAACTCCAGTTATTTAGAGAACAAGTAATTTAACAATAATGGAAAGCAGATCTGATTTTATGTCTCAGAAGTGTGCCTTGTTGTTTGGGTGCAGCCTGTTGCTCATTTTTCTGTCAGCTCAGTATGACTGTTTGCTCTTAATGGAGTACTCCTGTTGCATTTTTAAAATAGATGAATGCTTAAAAATTAGAATGGTATGCCCTTGCACGTGGTCCTGATGTTAAGTTGTATTGTATGCATTTACGTCAGTACCGGCACATGAATGGATGTGCCGCACTCTTCCTGGAGCAGACCTGTAAGGGTCTGTTTGCTGATTTGATTTGTTGGACGTCTGCTGCTGCTTGTGGTGTCATGTTCTATAAAAAGAACACATGAGGCTAGATTGAATTAGAAGAACAATTCAGTCTTGTAATGATGGTGATGGGAACGTTTTCTAATTGGCTGTTACGGTTTGTGTGTGTAGGTTTATTAGTGGGGTAAGGCAGCAGAGATCTGTCTCGTGTTAACCCCTTCTGTTGCCCTCTCTGAAGCACCGTGAACCTGTCGTGATCTTGTACAAAAGGCCGAATGACTCTGTCGTTATGCAGCTACATCACGGTGCCTCCAACATCCCTCACATTCTTTGGCTTTTATGCCAACCTGACATTCTCATGGTATTTGATAAGGGGATAATAGGAGGATCAGAACAGGAATTTGTTGTACAAACTGGGATGCTTTGACTCAGAAAACTTTGTGGCTCCACAGGGTCAGTTAAGCTGCATTCTTCACCCAGATGAAACTAAAGGATGAGGTTTTTTTTTACACCCTTTTTACATAACTTTAGTTGTTGTGTTTAAGTTAGAGGTATCTCAGCAAAACTCTTACTTGACAACATGCTAAATGGTTTTCAGTCAAATACAGTTTGTTAGCCGAGCACTCAAGAAAACTTAACACAAACTGTTTTTGGTTGCTAATTCAGCTGCTTTTTTTTTTTTTTGGGCCTGTCAGTAACACAGATGACACATGAGTACGTCATGTATGTATAGCTGTGTAGTCATCA